>JARPMJ010002564.1:0-114346 GCA_033366665.1 Phoxinus dragarum
ACTGCTGGATGTCTATTACTGACCACTGCTGGAGGTATATTACTGACCACTGCTGGAGGTCTATTACTGGCCTCTGCTGGAGGTCTATTACTGACCACTGCTGGAGGTCTATTACTGGCCTCTGCTGGAGGTCTATTACTGACCACTGCTGGAGGTCTATTACTGGCCTCTGCTGGAGGTCTATTACTGGCCTCTGCTGGAGGTCTATTACTGGCCTCTGCTGGGAGGTCTATTACTGACCACTGCTGGAGGTCTATTACTGACCACTGCTGGAGGTCTATTACTGACCTCTGCTGGAGGTCTATTACTGACCTCTGCTGGAGGTCTATTACTGACCACTGCTGGAGGTCTATTATGACCACTGCTGGAGGTCTATTACTGACCACTGCTGGAGGTCTATTACTGACCTCTGCTGGAGGTCTATTACTGACCACTGCTGGAGGTCTATTACTGACCACTGCTGGAGGTCTATTACTGACCACTGCTGGAGGTCTATTACTGACCTCTGCTGGAGGTCTATTACTGACCACTGCTGGAGGTCTATTACTGGCCTCTGCTGGAGGTCTATTACTGACCTCTGCTGGAGGTCTATTACTGACCTCTGCTGGATTCACAGTGTCTGAAGCTTTAATCATAGGAGCAGTAACTGCTGGAGGTCTATTACTGGCCTCTGCTGGAGGTCTATTACTGACCTCTGCTGGAGGTCTATTACTGACCACTTGCTGGAGGTCTATTACTGGCCACTGCTGGAGGTCTATTACTGACCACTGCTGGAGGTCTATTACTGACCACTGCTGGAGGTCTATTACTGACCTCTGCTGGAGGTCTATTACTGACCACTGCTGGAGGTCTATTACTGGCCTCTGCTGGAGGTCTATTACTGACCTCTGCTGGAGGTCTATTACTGACCTCTGCTGGATTCACAGTGTCTGAAGCTTTAATCATAGGAGCAGTAACTGCTGGAGGTGCAGTAATGCTCTCTTCTATATGTGGACTGCCAGCTAGAGCATTAATTGAAAGAGGAATAGCAGCAGTTCTCTCAAAATTTCAAGTTACAGTTTCACTTAGAGATTCCAAGTAGATGAAGAAAAAATGAACCAACAACAGCAAAATGATGCTGAAATCACAGTCATTTACTGCTCTTGTTTTACTGTGAATTTGAAATCTAAAGTTGTCTTTAACAATGCCACTGTAAGGAATTATATTGTTTAGTACTGTAATTGTTTTGACGTCACCATAATTATGATTAGTATTACATTAGCTTGGGATCTTGGACCTTATTAACAGAGTTCGGTATCACTGTATTTTAATGACTTATTCTGATAACACATTCAAGTAATTTGATTAGTCATTTGATTAGTTACTGATGTCAATACAATTAATTTACTTGTGTTGCAAATGTATTGTTAAAGCTGCAGTCCGGCACTTTTTTTGGGTTTAAAAAATATCAAAAAAGACATTTTTTGAAAAAAAACGTAACCAGCCAGTGTTCAAAACGATCTGCTTGCCTTACCTCGATTCAAAACGGTAATCTTGTAATAATGATTTTAATTCCAGTGGTACTGGTGGATTTCCGCGGGAATTTCGAGCATGTCTTTGCGTCATTACGTCACTTCTGTACACATAGAGAAGGAGTCCCCGGCTAGGGTGGTGTGGATGATGGAGGTGGAGATTTAGCTTAGCACTTGGTATGGCGGATCCCGAAAGTTTTAAAGCGACAATCACCAGTGACAACTGGAGATTCACCAGTTGTAAAACCCAAAGACTTCGGACTTAAGAGTGGCTACAGAAAAAAAAATATATTTTTCACATTTTTGACGTGATATAAGCAATCGTTAGATTTAATCAGCATGTATATAGCCTACTGCAATGCTTCCCCCCACCCCCCGAATTTGGTCAGAACAAAAGTGAATGTTACTTACTTGTTCAGATGACATTTACCGATGAAAATTCTAATGTTGACACTTTCAAAAAGGTATACTCTGACATTGCTGATGACAGTACAGTATCCACAGCGACGCGACAGGTTCTCCTCAATACATTGTGTTCATCCGCGCTGTTTCATGCCGATTTACTACCCACGCACAGTTAATAATTCCGCGAATAACTGCAATTGCAGATTTCTAACAGAGATGGCGACAAAGAGGAAAAACGACGGACTGCAGCTTTAAGTAAAATGCATTTCTAATCACGTTTGGCGCAACTGTTAAATGCAAACTGTGCGCCACTGTTAACTTGACCAGCAATTTGTTGAAGCACTTGAACAGAATGCATTCTGCGACTAAACTCGTCACCAAGAAGCATACCCACGCCCTAGACGAGAGCGGTGCAACCTCGCCTAATCAAGCTAGATTGCAGTTTTGATAGGGAGGGAAGGTATCTTCATAGGGCTTGAGGGCCATTTAAAGGGCGGGATAGTGTAGCCCAGGTGGGAATCTGTTAGAGGTTTCAGATCTAAATAGTTAATTACAAGTTGTATACAAAAATGTTTAAAGTTAGGTTCAAATGTACTGTGGAAAAAATGTGTTTAGAGATAACCTTACTGTTAGGACCTGTTATTTTTCTTTCTTTATAATGTGATTGGGTACTTTGTGAATAATAATCTATCAGGGTATCAGGATATGAAGGAGGGGCGGGGACGAGAAGCGGAAGGAGAGGAAGAGAGAATACGTGAGATTTAGAGGAAGACAGGTGTGGGATGTCGGCAAGACAACTCTCTGGAAAGTGTGAATTGTGTATAAAAATGTATGCATTATAGTTCATCTCAAGGATATTAGAGTGGACTTTGAACTTACTTTGAACTGAGTTACTGCTGGCTAAGCGTGACCGCAAGTTTATTGAAAGTGCGTCACAGACATGCACGGAGGAACCACTGGCGGCGAGCCAGGTACATTCTGAGTGAACTGTCTATGGTCACGTTCATTGTAAAGGAGTACGACAACGGATGTCATTTCGGGAGACTTTGGTGATTGGAGTCCCGTGCACTGCTGAACGGAGCGAGATACCGTGTTGGTGAGCGTCCGAGCCGCTGGAGGAATAACGCACTGCTGACGGCTGTTGAGTGCGTCTCGCGACGGTGAGATGGATTCCGGTTAGGAGCCTGACGGATTGTGACGTATCGTGATTTAATAGATTCAAATATTCAACAAAGGTACTTGTTTGTTTTTGGCTCAATTGAGTGAAGCGGCCGTGTGTTTTCGGCCTCTACGAACCCAAGCAGCGAAACTGGCCTGCAACAGAAACTAAGGGATATTTAAAGTATTATTTGCAGGCTTAGGAGGGGTTTTATTTGTTTGAAAAACTTTTTATTTGTTTCCTTGATTTTGTTGATTGATGATTTACATTTGAATGTCATTTGAAAGAGAAAAGGACACACACTGTGTATCTTGACAGAAGCTTTATTGAAAAGACTAACACAGTACCAAATATATTTTTTGTTTTGTTTGTTTACACAGTATTGAGATCATTTATTTTAATTAATTACATTTAATTTGTAGTTAATTCTGTCACAAGCTGGGCTCGAACTAGGGTCTCAGGTGTGGTGAGTTGAGTGTTCTACCACTTAGCCACAGAGGAGGTATTGGTAGACCCAAAAGAAACACTCAAGGCAATACTCCAGGCAAAGTAGATTTATAAAAAAAAAAGGTACTTTACAAGTCACAAATAATCCAACAAAATTTTTCTCAGTAAGAGGTATTACTAACAGAAAAAGTGAAAACAATAAAAGGAGACAAAAGAACAAACAAACTCCACGAGGGGAGAAAAACAAAATCAAATAACTAAGAATAGCTTACTGGAGATAGCTTGGATTACTAGAAGAACTTGGTGGGACACAGCAGGAGACACATAGCCAAGACTAAAAAAAAACGTTGAGTGAGGAACAGAGAGGAAAAACACAGCTATAAATACTCTAGGGGAAACCAGGCACAGGTGACCTGGATAACGCTAACAAGGACACACGTGGGAAGAACTAAGGCAGAGGGGAACACAGGTGACCTCTAGAGGCCCGGAGACAAACAACAGGAGGCCGGATGCTGACAAATGCTTTGAATTGTGGTGAATTACACTTCATTTTCTCCTTTGATTTGAAGCAAAATAGATAGCCGCACTGGTCCAATAGAAGATTATCTGGGAGAGAATGTTAAAACACTGCGGTCAGTAGTTGATCAGTGTTCAGGAGGTTATCATGTTTTTAACAACAAAGATGAAGATCGATCTCGTGTCACTGAGCTTCTGGACAGGATACACACACTGAGGAGAAATAATGTGAGAGATACAGACAGCAGGACTATGAGGAGACTCAGAATAACATTGCTTGGTGCTGGACTGTATTTTTTTTTTTGTGTGAGGAAAACACACTCCTAGACAACACAAATGTGCCGTGACACATTTGAAATCAAAACATCAGATTCTTCAAAATTAGAACAGCAATAGTGTGTAAAATATGTTTGATGAATAATATTATATGGTTTACAAATATATTTTCTAATCACAAGAAGACTTTTTGGGTTTAACAGATTTTATTAACTAAATAATTGTAAATTAGATAAATGAACCCGTATGTTGTGCATTATGTATGTATGTTGCATTAGACTGTTGTAGGAGTGTGGCCTGTAGGTGGCGCTGTCAGTGTCATTTTCCATGGCTTAGTGTCATCATCACTATAAATGACAAGACAGCAGTTCTTTTTTATTTGTGTTCACATGTGGATCAATTAACGGAAGTCAGGATCTCAGTTTTCCTCCAAATGTAATTCATGAGTTCATCATTTGTTGTGTTTGTCGTGGGAAATGCACTGATTTATTTATTTTTTATTTTATTTTATTAAAAAAAAATGTTGCACAGTTACTGTTGTCGAGAAACAAGCATTAAAGTGTCTAAACCGAAACACAGCTTTGCATGTTAGTTATTCCAAATGTTAATCTTGTGTCAGAGAGCAATACAAACAAATCCAAATCCACTGACTGAGTCTGAGACATAAATCACTCTTCAGATGCAGTTCTCAGTGTTTGTCCTGTTTGTTCATCAGTTTTAAAGTGTGCTGAGGGTGCACTTCATTGTCACTGAGTGAGGCACAAATCACATCCCGAATTAGAAAAATGGGTTATTTTTACTAACAATTTCAAAATTGTCAACATTGTCATGATTTAGATCAGATGTTCCCATTTTTTACTTAAAAAAAAAGTTTTTGCAGGAACAACTTTTAGACATTATGACAGAAATTAAGACATGCAGTCACATGAACACTTGATAAATATCATGACAAAAATAATCACCAATGGTGTCAACTGTCAAAGAGTTTACTCTGAATAAGATCAGTGCTTCAGGTCACATGATCAACAAGTTTTATTTTACTGTTTTATCCAAGCACAGTTACAGTAGACAACAACAACAAACAAAAATAAACTAATGTTAAAAAGCCGTCAAACTGCCTAACAAAACACTGATCACAATACTGGTTACAACCTAAACTATTATTTTCAATAAAAAAAATATCATCTAAACGTCTGTTAATTCTCAATAAAACTTCTTTCCACGTGTGACAGGAATAAAGTCAGTCTGGACTTCAAATACACAAGAAACAGACTTTACAGTCCAGACCACAATGACTGTCACTCTCTCACAAAGAGTAAAAGAGAACAAATGAGTCTTGATGTGGCTGCTGACCTGGTTTGTATTGGTTGTGGTCTGAACAGATGGGTAAATTATTCCACAACTATCCAATAATCCATTTTGTAGTCTAGATTGATATCTGAACACAGGCTTCTGTCACTCATTTGACGCTGCTGTAGATCACTGATGCATCGTCCACAATCTGAACAGTTGATCGCCTAAAATATCAAAACAAACAGAAGCACAACAATATTACAGATGATATAACATGTGCTGGTTAACCTGGTAATGATTCGGTTTGTACTGGTTAAGTTGGTACTGGTTAAGGGTTAAGTTGGTGCTGGTTAAGGGTTAGGTTGGTACTGGTTAGGTTTGAACTGGTTACGTCACGGTCACGCTTTAAGTTGTCAAGCGTGAACTCAACCCTCTCATGCACGCGCAGGTGACAGCTGGTCGGAAGCGATAGTCTACACTACAGTTTAAACATTTAAACTATTTGGTATTTTTCTTACAAACACTTATCGTCTCACTTCAGAAGACATTGATTCATCCATTGGGGGTCGTATGGATTACTGTAGTTATTGCTGTATGTGCTGTTTGATGTCAACTTTTAGGAACACATGTGCTTGCATTATGCATTCACAGAGATTATTTATTTTTCCAAAAACTTTTGTTTGTGTTCACCTGAAGAAGGAAATTCGTATACATCTCGGATGACATGAGGGTAAAAGATGAGTAAATGGTGAGGACATTTCTGTACTGTATTTTCTTTAACATATTTTGTACATGTATTTTCTGTAACACATAATACAGAATAGCAAGAGGGATATTCCTTCTTAAGATTCATCAGTGTAAAGAAAGAAAAAGAAGAAGAGGAACAAGAGGAGGAGGAAACCAAGCAAGATAAAGTGTTGTAAATCCGTTTTAAAATAAGTTGTTTTTCAAATAAAGTTTTCCAAGTGATATCAGATTGTGTGTATACATGTGTTTTTATTGTACTTCCCCTGTAACTACATGAAACAAGAGGGTAAGAAGCACTTTAATTTACGGCCCGCAACGTCATACTTACACTGTAACTACATGAAACAAGAGTATATTTCCCCAGCATCAAGTACTTTATAAATGCACTGGTAATTAAAAAAAAAGCCTTTATGTATTATACACTATAATTACAAAAAGGTGCAGTGTACTCGCTAAATTGCTCCCAAAAGTGCGATTGTATTACAAGTACCTCGTAGTTCTAAAATACTTACAGTATAAATAATTTGCCTAAATAATTAGTTTTTTTTCCCCCTGGTTGTTACCCCCTTTATTCCAAAACGTTACATATTGTTCCCCTATACTTACACGTACGTACTTTATAGAGCTGTTATCTTGGCAAAAGGAGGTTGCAAAAAGTATTTAATAAAAGGGTGTCAATAATTGTGGCCAACGTGTTTTGGAGAAAAACATTTATTTCATAATGTGATTTTAGCCCCACTTTCAATTCTCTTGCTTCAATGAAAGGTTAGAATTTTGGCAATTTTTTGAATGAAAGATCAAAAGGATAAACAATGCAGATTTATTTTTTACAGCCAGTTTTGATCATATTTACCAGGGGTGCCAACAATTTTGGCCATGACTGTATATATTTTTTGAACTAAGCTATTGCCTATTTTTTTTTGGTTCCTCTGTCCATAGAACGTTTGAAAAGTACCTGACACTACTGGCACTTCAAACGGGACGGGTTCTATGGTCAGATGAAACAAAAAAATAGCTTTTTTGGCAGCAAACACTTAAGATGGGTTTGGCGCACACAGGGATAAAAAAGTACCCCATGTGTAAAATGAAATACTCTGCTGTATCTTTACTGCTGTGGGCCTAATTTTCTGCCAGAGGTCCTGGACATCTTGTTCAGATACATGGCATCATGGATTGGATCAAATACAAACAGATAAAAAATCGAAACCTAACAGACTGTGCTAGAAATCTTATAACGGGCCATGTTTGGATCTTCCAACAGGACAGTGATCCAAAACAAATATCAAAATCAAAACAAAAATGGGTCACTGAGCACAAAACCAAGATCTGCAATGGCCATCCCAGTCCCTGGCCGGAACCCTATAGAAAATGAGTGGACTGAACTGAAGAGAAGAAGCACCAACATGGATCTGGGAATCTGGAGAGATTCTGTATGGAGGAATGGTCTCTGATCTCTTGTCAGCTGTTCTCCAAACTCATCAGACATTATAGGAGAAGACTCAGAGCTGTTATTTTGGCAAAAGGAGGTTGCAAAAAGTATTTAATAAAAAGGGTGTCAATAATTGTGGCCAACGTGTTTTGGAGAAAAACATTTATTTCATAATGTGATTTAGCCCCACTTTCAATTCTCTTGCTTCAATGAAAGGTTAGAATTTTGTCGATTTTTTGAATGAAAGATCAAAAGGATAAACAATGCAGATTTATTTTTTACAGCCAGTTTTGATCATATTTACCAGGGGGTGCCAACAATTTTGGCCATGACTGTATGTAATCGCAACAGCAAACTTCAGCTGCGGTATTACTCAGTCATTTATTCAGTTATATTAAAGTCAACCGGTCGTTCAAATGACAGAGGAGGAAAGCGGCAATAAAGGTGAAATTTATGACAAATAAGGCTTAAAAAAAAAAAACGAAGACATGTTATATTTGCACCCCATACACACTGTAAAAAAAATCCCGTATTTTTTTACGGAATAATGCTGGCAACTTTGGTTGCCCAGAACAATTCTGTAAAAAATACATTAAAACTGTAATCGCCTTTACGGAGCAGCATGTAAGTTTTACATTTTAAACTGGTATATTTAACAATGGATTTCAGCAATATTGACATGGCCATAAAGTTATTGAACAAATTCCTTCAGTAAGAATTGAAGACACCTGATGTTAACAAGCAGAATCACTGAAGGAGAAAACCATAATTAAAGTCACCATTATGGAGATCAGTGTGTGTTTTAGTTGGGCTCTTCACCCTTAAATTAATAACTTTAAGTTTTGTTTGGCTGCTGTACATGAGTTATAACAGCCAGATGATGAACAAAGAGAAAAGGTGATATGATGGTGTTGGTTGTGTTTTAAACATTATCATTATTTCACAATCATTTGACCTGAATCACTGAACTCATATAGAGTCCAATTCATGAGTTTGGTTACTTTATTATCTGTAGTGGTACCGTCATTGAACACCATAATACTATTAACTTTTACAATGCTATCCAAATAATTTCTAAAAAGTTTCTCTTGTTCAAAAAAGAGAAACACAGACATCAATAATCAGCCTGTGTATCTCAACAATGGTGACATTTATAAAGCATGTTGCAGTGCATTCTGGGTTTTACCAATCAAAACTCATTCATGGCTCCCATCATGCATTGCTGCATGAATAAATAATGAGCTTATGATCAGAGCTGATCTGTTTGTCACCATTGCTGAGATTCATACGCTAAATCTTGATATGTCTGTGTTGCCAAAACATTTTTTAATATGGATACATAATTTTTTATTTGTATTTTTATTGATTTGATTATTTGAATTTCATTGAAAAGGCTAAACATATTATGCAGCTAAAATTAATAAAAAAAAAACTAACTCATATGAGTTCAGTGATTCAGGTTAAATGATTGTGAAATAATGATTATGTTAAAACACAACCAACACCATCAGATCACCTTTTCTCTTTGTTCATCATCTGCTGTTATAACTCATATACAGCAGCCAAACAAAACTTAAAGTTATTAATTTAAGGGTGAAGAGCCCAACTAAAACACACACTGATCTCCATAATGGTGACTTTAATTATGGTTTTCCTTCCTTCAGTGATTCTGCTTGTTAACATCAGGTGTCTTCAATTCTTACTGAAGGAATTTGTTCAAAACTTTATGGCCATGTCAATATTGCTGAAATCCATTGTTAAATTATACCAGTTTAAAATGTAAAAACTTACATGCTGCTCCGTAAAGGTGATTACAGTTTTAATGTATTTTTTACAGAATTGTTCTGGCAACCAAAGTTGCCAGCATTATTCCGTAAAAAATACGGGATTTTTTTTACAGTGCACATAATCATGCAAAGAAAAAAAGCAGTAAACCACCCCCTTTAAGTCGGTGCTGGTTAAGGGTTAAGTTGGTACTGGTTAAGTTGGTGCTGGTTAAATTGGTGCTGGTTAAGTTGGTGCTGGTTAAGGGTTAGGTTGATGCTGGTTGAGTTGGTAGTGGTTAAGTTGGTGCTGGTTAAATTGGTGCTGGTTAAGTTGGTAGTGGTTAAGCTGTTGCTGGTGAAGTTGGTACTGGTTAAGCTGGTTAAGTTTGTGCTGGTACTGGTTAAGCTGGTTAAGTTGGTGCTGCTAAAGCTGGTACTGCTTAAGCTGGTGCTGGTTAAACTGGTGCTGGTTTAAACTGGTGCTGGTTAAGTTGGTGTTGGTTAAGTTGGTGCTGGTTAAGATGTTGCTGGTTAATCTGGTGCTGGCTAATCTGGTGCTGGCTAATCTGGTGCTGGTTAAATTGGTACTGGTTAAGTTGGCACTGGTTAAGTTGGTGCTGGTTAAGCTGTTGCTGGTTAACCTGGTACTGTTAAAGCTGGTGCTGGTTAAGTTGGTGATGGTTAAGTTGGTGCTGGTTAAGCTGTTGCTGGTAAAGCTGATGCTGGTTAAATTGGTAAAGGTTAAGCTGGTACTGGTTAAGTTTTCTCTCACCTCACGGCAGCATCAGGCTGATAAACTCTTATATCATCATGCTGACAGTCATTCTCCTCTGATCTCTTCGTCTCTGGCTTTCTGTAATGTTGGACAGTTGCGTACTGGACCTCCTCAGCATCTCTGGATTCAGGAGCTTTTCCTCTTAATCTTCTGGGTTTCACATTGGCATACAGAGCGTCATTGGCTGAATCCGGTTCAGAAAGAGACTTGTTGATTGTAGGAGAAGAAAATGACAATGATTTTTAGAAGTGAAATAATCAAACTGCTGATGTAAATATACTAATGATTATCACATTATTGGAAAATAAATCTATATTAAAACTATCAGAAATTTGTATTTAAAACCATGTTAAAATATTTTATTTATTTTCAAGTGTCAAAAAGTGCTTGTTTTCTTAATGCGTCACACCACCTGAGGGCGCTGTACATACAGTTTGAGAATCACTTTTAGTTTATGGACCTTTTTACTGGATTGTATTGATAAAGACTAACAAATGACAATGTTAGTTTCCCATCAGTCTGTACAGTTACAGTCTGAAACAACAACAAAAAAAAACATTGATTTTCTGCTTGTGAAGTCGTGTTGTGTCTGGATGATTTACCTCTTTCACTGTGAGATCTTCAGCTTTATCACTCCTCCGTTTCTTTCTGTAATAATCACAGACATTAACGACATATGGATGCTGTTTTTAAAGATTACTAATAACAAAAATTAAATATTTTCTTCAACATCAGACCAAAAGTGAACTTATACTATCACTGCAGTTTTTTATTGAGCTCACAGTATAAACAGGATGATGAAGATGATGATGAAGATGATGATGAAGAATAATCCTCCAGATGCCGCGGTGATCAAAATCACATTCAGACCAGCAACATGAAGAACTGAAAGAGGAAGATCATCATGATTAACTCTCCAAACTGATGAATGATGTGAAGATACAGGAGTGTGTTAATAAAAGCTTCACCTGTGACAGTTACAGCGTCTGATCTCTGAGATCCATGTTGATTGTGAGCCTGACAGTAGAAGCGTCCACTCTGTAGTGCACTGAACCTCTGTCCAGATCCAACAGCTGAGGTTTCATTCTCCTTAAACCAGCTGAAGTTCAGAGCCGGAGGGTTTGAGTCACTGATGCAGTTCAGAGTCACTGAATCTCCCTCCACTATTACACCAGATCCACTGATCAACACTGAGACGTTCCTGGGAGGATCTAAAGGCAAAAATGAAAATTCACAACAAATATTAGGCCAAGGTCAAAGTTTATTTATAAAGCACATTTACAAGCAGTCACTACTGTCCCAAAGTGCTGTACATATACAAATAACAACATAAAATTAAAAGCATAAAAATTCACTGAAAAAAAAGAATAAAGAAAAAAGAATATATAAAATATACCAAAAAAAATAAACTATGATTACAAACAATTTTAAGAATATCACAGCCCAGCTTGAGTTAAAAGCCAATGCAAAAAGATGAGTTTTTAAAAGTTATTAACATTTTTCGATAGTGCTACTGCTTTATATTAGATTTATAATATACATATTATACTGCTTTTTATATTAGATATTTATATTTAAATATTAGAAAATTATACATTTTACGTTTTTGAACAATGTGCAGATGATCATTAACTCACACATGACGTTTAAAGTCACAGTATCAGAGTATTTCTCTCCATGTTCATTGATGGACTTGCACTTGTATTCTCCACTGTCATCAGAGCTGATCTTTGAGATGATGAAGATTCTTCCAGATCCTACAATCGTTCCTCCTTTAAACCAGCTGAAGTTCAGAGCCGGAGGGTTTGAGTCACTGATGCAGTTCAGAGTCACTGAATCTCCCTCCACTATTACACCAGATCCACTGATCAACACTGAGACGTTCCTGGGAGGATCTAACACAAACACAAATTAAATCTTTAAATCATCTCATTCAAACACAACCTCATTTTTTTTTTTTTAAAGAACAATATAATCTGTACTCACACGTGACATTGAGCTGAACCTCAGGAGAGATGTGAGTGTGTCCGTCTACAGCACAGCTATATCTGCCTGAATCCTCTCTTCTGACTGGATTGAGGGAGAGTTTGTTACTGAAGTTACTCTCAGTTAATATCTTCAGTGAGTTTCTGTACCAGATGAATGTTGCTCTGTCAGTCAGAGCGCAGCTGCTTTTACATGTCAGAGTGACTGAATCTCCCTCTGTCACTCTCTCAGGAGACTCCACCTGAAGATCTGAACACAACACACACATTATATCTAGTGCTGCTGTCACACACTCATTATTATTCTACATAATGCACAGAAGAAGAGATAAACCTCACCAAAGTCACCTGTGACAGTAAGAGTCACTCCTGGAATACCAATCCATTTCACATCTTGATCAGTGATGAATCTGAAATAGTACATGCGTGAATCCTTCAGTGTCACATGACTCAGTCTGACGGTGCAGTTCTGCTGTTTATCTCCCAGATACTGAAGCCTCTGACTGTATTCAGGGTCATTAGACAGATCTGGAAACTCTTCATGTTTCTCTTTATCTTTTGTTTTGCTCCAGAACACTCTCATGATCTGATGTCCAGTAGGGTATGTATAAGTGCAGTTCATTATCACTGTTGAGTCCTTTAGTGCACAGATGTGTGAAGGACTGTAACTCACACCCCAACCAGCACCAGAAACCCCTGAAACACAGAATTCATCAAGATGAAAATTTTATTTTATAAATTACAACAGACCATGAAAACAGCCTTCATACATTGATTATTGATGTCTGTGTGTGTCTAAAAGTTGTTGTTTTTTAAGTAAAAAATTTGACCATCTGATTTGAATCATGGCAATGTTGACACACAGTAAATTCAGTGATTTTGTTTGTTATTATCAGGTGTCTTCAATAATCAAACAATCATCACTCAATTAATCACTTAATTATCTCATTAACTCTGACACTGCTTCAGTGTTACTTTTAACACCCTGCTGGTGGTTCCCATATAAACACCGAGCGGTGTCAATTTAATTTAAAGTGTGTATGTCAGGTTAAATTTGTAATTATGATTAACACAAAATAGTTAGGGGAAATACAGGTGTGACAAGTTGATGTATTGTTTTGTATGTTTTTCGATACCTAAAGGCAGAATATAAGATGCAAAAGTTTGTTATTTTCAGTCCTCACTTAAAACTGCTCCTCCCCCCAAACGAATCGCTTGACGTCATACGAGGGAGACGTCTCCCCAGGTCGCTGAGCTGTGTTGATAACTGTACGAGTGATAGAGCAAGAGAATTAGTGATTAGGACATGTATTTATGTAGTTAGTTAGTTATTTAAGTTAGGTAGTTAGTATACGCAGGCGTATTTTCACGATGGTAAATTACTGCGTTCATGCTAGGTGCAAAAACACCGTTAAAAACCGGTCACAGAGACAGAGTCCACTTTTTCCCAAAAAGCAGGTCTGTGTTTTGTGCCTGGGTCAACTTTGTTCAGACCAAACGCGCTGACTTCAGTGCTGCTTCGGTATCCAAAACTTCGGTCATTTGCAGCGCCCATTTCACTGAGAAGGACTACGCGGTTGGAGATCTCGTGAGTTATAAAATGGGATTTAAAACCCGAGTGAGACTGGTAGCGGATGCAGTGCCTACGGTGTATGCTACTGTAGTAGAAGCAGTTGATTGCGCCCGCGCCGCAAAATTAAATATAGGCCTAATGCGTTTTTTATTACAACAACTTTATTATATTTTAATATGGCAATGTTAACAGTGACAAATTTGAGATTATTAATAGGACACTTTTAATCAGGGATGAGATTTGTGACTCACTTCACTAAATGATATTGAAAACTATATCACCATCAATAGATAACTAACAATCCTCTGATCATCTTTATTTTTCGCTTCATTTGCAATAAATTATGTGTTTTGTTAACCTTTTGAAAGGTAGGGTCCCATATATGGGATTTTCATTTCTGTGCCCCTGAGAATACAGTCCCACCAGATCTGTTAAAACACAGAGTTACGACGCTCCCATTGACGTCCACAGGAACTTTGGAATGCGGAAGTAGCGCGTGTCGTGGAGCCGATAGTTCCAAACACTGATAGTTCCAGCACTGAACCCCATTCCTTTCCAGTGTCTCCAAAGTACGCTCGCTGGAATTACTGTGTTTTTTAATGAATCTAGTCAGTAGTTGTAATTTATGTGGCCAACTTTAGTTAATGTTTATTGGAAGATAACAGTTAATAGCCAACACTGTAAAAATGAAAACATAGATTTTATTTATATCTAATTAATAAAAATGAGGCAACAGATTACAAGGAATATTATTAATTAAATTTAACAAATTAGAATTGAGTAATAATTAATCTAATTAATTCATTAAATGTTAACCATTTAAAATGAGTAAAAATGACAAAATATATGTTATTGCCAACATTGAAGACACCTGATGTTAACAAGCAGAATCACTGAAGGAGAAAACCATAATTAAAGTCACCATTATGGAGATGAGTGTGTGTTTTAGTTGGGCTCTTGACCCTTAAATTATTAACTTTATGATTTATTTGGCTGCTGTACATGAGATCTGCCTTCGGTCTAGCATCATTTCAATCTGCTGCCACTCGCGATTGGAACACGCTGCAAAATATTATTAAACTGGAGACATTCATTTCAATTGCATCATTCAAAACTATCATATCATCCTTGTTCACGGATATATGCAGGTGCTTCTCTTATCATCCATTATCACTTCTATGTATCTATAGACTTAGCTGGTTATAAGTGTCTGTTGTTTACTGTGTTGTGTTTTAACCTGTATCCTGTATGTATTTAATGTATTTATTTTAGCCCTCTTTCCCTTTCCCTAAGTGGATATTCCTCTTGTCCGGCCCGCAATTGTAAATAAGAACGTGTTCTTAATGACTTGCCTGTAAAAATAAAGGTTTTAAAAAAAAAAGTTATAACAGCAGATGAACAAATAGAAACGGTGATCTGATGATGTTGGTTGTGTATTAACATTATCATTAATTCACAATCATTTACCCTGAATCACTGAACTCAAATAGAGTCCAATTCATGAGTTAGGTTAACTATTAACTATAGCAGTACTGGCCTTGTACACCATGATATTATTACATTTTACAATGTAATCCAAATAATTTCTAAAAAGCTTATCTTGTATTAAAAAGAGACACACAGACATCAATAATCAGCCTGTGAATCTCAACAATGGTGACATTTATAAAGCATGTTGCAGTGCATTCTGGGTTGCGCCAATCAAAACTCATTCATGGCATCCCATCATGCATTGCTGCATTAAATAAATAATGAGCTGATGTTCAGAGGTGATCTGTTTGTCACCATTGCTGAGATTCATACGCTAAATCTTGATGTCTGTGTGTGCCCCAAAAGAACCTCATTTATATTTTTATTTTTTATTTGTATTTTTATTGATTTGATTGTTTGAATTTCATTGAAAAGGCTAAACATATTATGCAGTTAAAATTAATAAAACTAACTTAACTCATAAATTGGAATCTATAAGAGTTCAGTGATTCAGGTTAAATGACTGTGAAATAATGATTGTTAAAACACAACCAACATCATCAGATCACCGTTTTTATTTGTTCATCTGCTGTTATAACTCATGTAAAGCAGCCAAACAAAACTTAAAGTGAATAATTTAAGGGTGAAGAGCCCAACTAAAACACACACTGACCCCCATAATCATAGTCCCCGGGGGACACCACACACGAGGAGAAATCGGGCCAAAAAAAAGAGATCGGAGCGGTCCCGACGTCCTTCCGAGCAGACGATCAGTCTTAACACACCACCCACGGCAGGAATATCTGATCAGATTATTTTACAATAATCGGAGCATCCTTAAGATTGTCGGAAGGGGTGCAGCGGGGCTAAAATTGGCCCTAATTATACTGCCGTGTGAACCAGGATATTATTACATTTTACAATGTAATCCAAATAATTTCTAAAAAGATTATCTTGTATTAAAAAGAGACACACAGAGATCAATAATCAGCCTGTGAATCTCAACAATAGTGACATTTATAAACCAGCCTTAACTGTAGATGTGTACTCTCACTTATCTCAACCTCATGAAGCTGTTTAGGAAACATAGGCTTTCCATGTGTTTTTAAGCTGTCCTTCAATATATTAACCTTAAAAACACACACAAAAATGTAATTGTGTGTGTGTGTGTGTGTATACACACATATATATATATAAACGTTGAAACAAAGTGTATTATGAAAAGCGCCATATAAATAAATGTGAATTGAAATGAATGAAAACTCAGCAAACATAGCATACATAACATAGATTATCTTTCCTTGAAAACAGTGCCTTGATATACCGTATAATATTATAAGCAAATCTTCTCAGAATCTTTTGACTGAGAGATAAAAATAAAATGATCTCAGTGTGAATTACTTCATCAGCTTTGATGGAGGATGATGCAGAAATAAACACACAGAGTTTGTGTAAAATCTTAGCAAAGGAATAGTCATGCTGCACTATCAAATAATCAAAGACATTGTGAAAATAATCACTGATGATTTAATTAAAAACTCAGTGATATTAAAATGTGAGTATGTGGCTTTTATTTAATGTCTATCAGCTCTGAGATCATGCTAACAAAGTCCTTTGACACATAAACCTCTACGATATCTCCACATTGTCTTCTGAGAAAACGATCCAAAAATA
The DNA here is from genome assembly GCA_033366665.1 of Phoxinus dragarum. Classification (NCBI taxonomy): domain Eukaryota; kingdom Metazoa; phylum Chordata; class Actinopteri; order Cypriniformes; family Leuciscidae; genus Phoxinus; species Phoxinus dragarum. The sequence goes on from JARPMJ010002564.1 coordinate 17,027, forward strand.
ATCATGATGTGGCGATACACTGATGCTTGTCCAATCAAATGCTCTGATGAGTGAGAAAGTCCCTCCCCTAAACCACAGGACAATAACTAGCCAGTAGCAAATGACCAATTCATGTTCAAGACTGTGATGTCACTAAAAACTACTGGATATTTATAAAATAGACAAGCCCATTGACATGCCTCATCCAAACTTCATGCTTCTAAAGGACATACATCAACATACCACAGAAAACTGCTAATAATCATCATTATATGATCCAAACAGACTACACACATCAGAAGAAAAGGAAATACTCGAGCAGCAGTTGCTTTAGCGCCTCAGAAGTTGAAATGTAAGAGAGACTCACCGTGAATCATGAGCAGAAAGATCAGAGGAAGAGGAGGAGCCATTCTGACCGACATCAGCATAACATATATCTATAATACAGCATTAAACATCACTTATAAGCTCATAAACAGTCATCACCCTAAACAGCTCTTAGATATTTGCACATCTGAAGATTATTAATGCACAACATCAGTGTGTGTAAATGAACTGATCATTCGATGAACAGAATATATTTCTCAAGTCAAGAATCATGTGTTATATGAGTTTTCATCTATAGAAATAATCATCGGTTTTCATTTAATTACCAATGGTGTTGAATCTCATCAGATAAACAGCAACCAAAGGACTGACTCAATTAACAAATGCACTTTAGAATCTAAAGATCGATTAGTAAATGATGCTCTTACCCGTTTACCAACACTCATGACCATTGACAAATGAACTAAACAAAACCAGTGTTGGGTTTTTATGTGATCAACACGTTATATTTAACACGAGGATATGACACTTCCACCAGTGCTGATAGCGGAAGCAAAGTTTAAGCATGGCAACATCAGAGACAACATTAGACTAAAGTGTTAAAGTTAAACTGGGGGAAACTCAGTCATTATAATGTTTTCAAACTTATGTGCATATTTAATGCACTGCGAGGAGGAACGTGGAGTGAGGAAGCTTCCGGAGGAGCCACTAGGCTGAGGGTCTCTGGTGGAGCCGACAGGCCGAGATGAGAGAAGAGAGGCGGAGCTGACAGGCCGAGATGAGAGAAGAGAGGCGGAGCCGACAGGCCGAGATGAGAGAAGAGAGGCGGAGCCGACAGGACGAGATGAGAGAAGAGAGGCGGAGCCGACAGGCCGAGATGAGAGAAGAGAGGCGGAGCCGACAGGCCGAGATGAGAGAAGAGAGGCGGAGCCGCAGGATCCTCTAGGACAGGCGCTGCTAGTGATTGCATGACCTGCGGCTCGACGTCCTGGCAGGGCTTCCCCAGAGACGGCGCAGGGCTGCAGACATCTAGTAGCGATGGGGATGGAGGACTGGCTGAGCATTGTGGTGACGGAGAGAGGAGACTTGCTAAAGCCACAGTCACAATAACACAATGAGTCTATGCAGGTTAATGAAAATAAATGCTTAGTCCAAAAACAGGAGATAGGTCCACTGCAGAACCGCAGAACCATACGTCATAGCAGTGTGAGGACGACAGCGCCAGCCTAACAGTCGGATGCCGGAAGTGGGCGGAGCAAAGCGGTATGTTATTTTAAAGATTTTTTAAAAACGATTTAATGGAATATATATATATATCAAGTATTATAAAATATACAAATTATTTTTTGTCCTATTAACAAAATACAATATACTAGCTAGGCCTATAATATTAGTAGTTTTTTAAAAGAATATACTTTTTAAAATTATACTTTATCCATTTGTTTTGTTGTGTCAAATGATTACAAATATTCAATAGTAATTAAATAAAAATACAAAATCGAACTAAAAAATAAATAAATTATAAAACAAAATCAAACCAAAGAAAATAAATCTTATAAAAGTTATGTAGGCACACATTTACCAACAATTGTCAAGTGACAAATAAATAAAATAAATAAAAACTCCATGCGTTAATCCTGAGGCGCCCTTTTTGTTAGCAGTTAGCAGTTAGCAGTATTTTTAAACCGTCAAGATGAAAAATTGAATAAAAGAGCCTTTCATGTTTTGTTTCTAGTTCAAAGAAGACATGGAAGTTTTTCTTTACGAGCGTCATGACGAAAGGCGCCTCAGGATTAACGCATGGAGTTTTGATTTATTTTATTTATTTGTCACTTAACAATTATTGTTAAATGTGTGCCTGCATAACTTTTATAATTTTATAATAAAAAAAAACTTTATTAAAAAGAGAGATTTATTTATTAAGTTATAATAAGAAATAAATAATAATATTATTTTTAATAAGTTCAATTAAGAATTGTTTATTTATTTATTTATTATTAAAAATAATTATGTTCTTACGAAATCTTTTATAAGTTTTAATAACTTTATAATATTTATTTTATTTGCTAGCATGAGTCAAAAAATATATATTTTTGAAAACGATTTAATGGAAAATATATATCAAATATTATAAAAGATACAAATTATGTTTTCAGATTTATTTTCTTTGGTTTGATTTTGTTTTATATATAAAAAAATTTAGTTTGATTTTGTATTTTTATTTAATTACTATTAGGAGATTTATTTGGAGCTGCTACAGCTCAGTGTGTGATGCTTTTGCTATTTCAGAGAGGAAAAAAAAACACATTATTTAAATTAATCATTTTTGTTTTTTCAGTCCATCATAGAATTATGTTGTGTATGGTCTAAACATGCTTTTCAATTAAAGCAAATGTTCAAACACTCAAGTTTTGTTTTCATTTTTTTAAGCTTTGTTAAATTTATATTTGTAATCATTTGACACAACAAAAAAAAAGGATAAAGTATCATTTTAACTTTTAAAAAACTACTAATATTATAGGCCTAGCTAGTATATTGTATTTTGTTACTGGGACAAAACATAATTTGTATCTTTTATAAAAATATATCTTTTCCATTAACTCGTTTAAAAAAAATCTTTAAAATGACGTTTGAAAATAACGCCTTGCTCCGCCCACTTCCGGCATCCGACTGTTAGGCTGGCGCTGTCGTCCTCACACTGCTATGACGTATGGTTCTGCGGTTCTGCAGTTGGTTAGTTTTGAAAAACAGTGGTTCTTCCGAACAAACTGACAGAATATTGTCCAGACAATTCTCCTGGTCCAAAAAGGATTCAGGTCCCGGGTGGGAACGGACAAGTCTCCATTGAAGTCCATTAGCCAGTCCTCACGTGCCGTTCCCTCGACCGCTGGTGTCTCGGGCTCACACCCCTGCTCAGATTCACACTGAGACTCCACTACCGGGGCGATGGCAAGCTCTGGCCTCTTATCCTCGGGCTCTGGCTCATTCTGTCGCGGCGGGTGGTGTTGATCGATCTGCGGGGGGGCTCTCGTGACTTCTCCGCGGTCGCTTGGGATAAAATTTGCTGTGGGTCTGGCTGGGTTCTGAATCGGGATGCGACGCTCTCCAGACACCGAATGACGTTTCTCTCCAGTCCAGCGCTGTGGTGTCTGGGCGTCAATATGGTGAAATTTTGCCTCGATCCGGAATAGGGACTTTAGGGTCTCGTCGTCCAGGCAGCTGTGACGACCAAATAAAGAATATCCTTGACAAAAGAAAAAAAGGTATGGCTCTCCTGAGCCAGGACGACAAACTTAGCCCGTTCATCCATTTTGGGTGGTCCTATCATCAGTCACGTGTGGTTTCAGGCAGACAGAGGAAAGCAGAATAATAAAGTTCCAACATTAAGTTTAATGACAAATATCCAAAAGGCAGGCAAACAGGCACGGCAACACACACTTACGGTAACAGTGATCAGACAGAGAATGAATGTGAGGGACCAACTTATATAGCCAACACAAATGAGGATGATTATGGAACACAGCTGACACATATGAACTGATAATGAGGAGCGGGAAAACTGAACAAGTGAACACATGATGAACATGAAAACAAACTAAAAGTCCATGATAATGAAAGTAACTGAACATCATGGTGACAGTTGCAGGGTAAGTGTGACATCTGCAGGCTTTAAATTAAAGTGCTTGTTACCCTCATGTTTCATAGATACAGGGCAAGTACAATAAAAAACATACACACAATCTAACATCACTGACTCTGAAACCTTTATTTGAAAAACAGATTTACAACAATAAAGATTGTGTTCAAAGTACAAAGTTTATGTTTTGTGTGTGTAGTCAAATTCTTTATTTTTATATTTCATATTATTTATATATAAAAGAAAATAAACATTGTACATTAATTTGTTCTACAGTGGCCTAAAGGGACACTTCACCCATTTGCATTAAGATTTGTATCGTTAGAAACCCAGTCATATTTTTTAATGGTCATGCATTATTCCCTCATTTTCCCCTGAGAAATAAGGATTTCAGTGTTGCAGTTCCTGCTTATAATGATGTAAAAATCGTCATTTTGCGTCATTCTAAGCAGGAAGTCAAATATCTTTGTAGAGGGTTGAGACTACAAACACTCGTTCCTCATTTATCCAGAGGGAGGGACCCACTCACGCTACAGACCTATTACAGATCAGTGGGTGGGACTTCACTTGCTGAAACTAAAAGCAATATCCTCCATCTTGTTTGGAAGCTAAGCTAACAGGCGCTGTGGAGCCAGATGTGAAGTTACGACAATGGCGGAAGGTAACTTACTCAATATAATATGGAAGAAGAGGATTTGAAAGTTCGCAGCTACTTTTACGAGCCGCAATATAGCGAAGAGCAGCTGAGGCTGATGGAGGAACAGGAGGCGCCGGCGGCAGAAGACCTGCCTGTCGCGGACAGAAGACCGCACTGGGGTGGACTGAGGCGGACTGGGGTGGACTGGGGCGGACTGGTGGTGTCTGTGTGCACATATGGACACAGAGATAGAGTCCGTCTGCTTCAAAGAATTTAAACGATGCCAATTTCTCCTGGACGAAATTTCTGAATCAGACGAGGACACGGACGTTTGTGTTGTGAACCATCCTAGTTCCGCACCGCATATGTTCTGACTGAACATCCCGGTACCATGCAATAATTCACCATTTCGAAAGAAATACAAACGAGGAGTAATTCACTAATGAGTTTGCCAACTAACATTAATGTTTTGAAATTAATTTCAAGCTCTGGTGGTTAGCTAGCTTTGTAGACGGAAGAGTGATTTCTCTGATAGGCGGATACCTCATACGCGCTGTTCTGGATTAGCGGGAGTGGCTTGCGGATCTTTGCAATGTGGTGCATTGTGGGAGTTATTGTCTAGAAGGCACCAAATTCGAAAATGATTTGACATTTCGACTACATATATGACCCACTTTCAATAAAGATTAATGTTCCCACGAGTGAAATGCTCCTTTAAACAACTTTAAACAACAAGTGTAGGTGTCGGTTTTTTTTACTGTCGTAAAAACTTGTTGGCGACTCTCAGATACTTGAGGCTAGTAGATCAACGACATCACAGCAGACGGGACATTCTCTACAACGTCTTCTTCATTCGGGTTCAAACAGCGTGAGGGAGCGCAATAATTACATAATTTTAGCAGATTTTTTTTTTACATAAAGCAATTCGTTACATCGCGAGAACTGATATCACGCGATACTTCCTGACGCTGCGGCCCGCCGGCCCAAAGTTGCAAGTGTGTTTTTTCCGCTCACAGGCGATAGGGGGGTGCGAGACGACCACCATTCAACCCGAAAAAAGTAATATAACCATTCCAATGACTCTGAAGCTGTTTAAGGTAAAAAAACTGCATAGTTCACCTTTAAATTGACACATTTTTGAGAGTCAACTTAAAATAAAATGGTAAATTAATTGTGTTATAGAGTAAATAAGTTAGGGGATTTTACATGATTTATTCAGGTAGATGCCATGAAAGAAATCAGACCTTAAAGGAACACTCCGACTTTTTTTTACTTTAGCCTATTCAACTTATCCCCCAGAGTTAGATATAGTCACAGAGTGTACAAAAAACAAAGTCACATGAGACACAGACATATTTTAACCGTATAAATACTGGGAACTATATCCCCTGAATATAGGGCGGAGTGATAACCGCAGCGCACCTGAGACGCGCTCTGAACGAACTCTCTGCTCCTCACCACGGCGCGTCTCAGGTGCTGCGGTTATCACTCCGCCCAAGTAGCAGTGCTTCGCCTTCAGAGAATATAGTTCCCAGTATTTATACGGTTAAAATATGTCTGTGTCTCATGTGACTGTTTTTTGTACACTCTGTGACTATACAAATCACAACATGTAAATAGGAAAATGTTTGCGTTATTTTGTCACTTATTTGGATTAGTATGCTAGCTGCAACCATTCACATCCAGTCTTTGTGCTAAGCTAGGCTAGCGGGGGGTGCGTCAAACAGACTCATAGCACGCACGGAGATGAAAAAGGTATGTATGGACTTATCTAACTCTGGGGGATAAGTTGAATAGGCTAAAGTCCAAAAAAGTCGGAGTGTTCCTTTAACTGCTCAAAAATATCATGTGTAATATTATTACCATAATTTTTTTTTTAGGTAAGTAGCACATCATTTTTTAACACTGTAGTCATGAGACATTTTCTTCTTCATTGGTGATATGGAGAAGCCGGATCTCCCGCTTATGGTCAGATTCTCATATGCAGAAGAGTCTGACCGGTGAACAGCCGGTCTGGGATGGACAGGCTATGGGAAAAACACATTGATTATTTGTTACCCGAGTTTTAAATAAACAAACTCTTTTGTATGTGTAGTTTTTGATATTTCATTTACTGTGAGTGTGTCGTAGAGGTCAGATGATCTGGACTTGAGGTCAAGAGCTGCATATGAGCCTGTACTGGGATCAGCGTCCTATAGGGAAACAGAGATACATGTATTATATACACTGTGTGTATATAATTTAATTCTGTAGTTCTTTGATCAGCTCACCTCACACTTGTGTATTGCAGATTGTCTGTTCATTATTTTTCTCGTACTGTCAAAAAAGGAAACATAGATAGATAATTCATAGATAATTATGACATATCCTTCTGCATTAGTGTTTAAGTAAATTATATGTATACTCTTTATTATTTCATTTACATTATAAATAGTATGATAATTATGAAGATGATGATGAAGAATAATCCTCCAGAAGCCGCTGTGATCACAATCACATTCAGACCAGCAACATGAAGAACTGAAAGAGGAAGATCGTCATGATTAACTCTCCAAACTGATGAATGATGTGAAGATACAGGAGTGTGTTAATAAAAGCTTCACCTGTGACAGTTACAGCGTCTGATCTCTGAGATCCATGTTGATTGTGAGCCTGACAGTAGAAGCGTCCACTCTGTAGTGCACTGAACCTCTGTCTAGATCCAACAGCTGAGGTTTCATTCTCCTTAAACCAGCTGAAGTTCAGAGCCGGAGGGTTTGAGTCACTGATGCAGTTCAGAGTCACTGAATCTCCCTCCACTATTACACCAGATCCACTGATCAACACTGAGACGCTCCTGGGAGGATCTAAAGACAAACATGAAACCCTTAAATCATCTCATTTAAACACAATCTCTTTAAAAAGATTCTGTACTCACACGTGACATTGAGCTGAACAGCAGGAGAGATGTGAGTGTGTCCGTCTACAGCACAGCTATATCTGCCTGAATCCTCTCTTCTGACTGGATTGAGGGAGAGTTTGTTACTGAAGTTACTCTCAGTTAATATCTTCAGTGAGTTTCTGTACCAGATGAATGTTGCTCTGTCAGTCAGAGCGCAGCTGCTTTTACATGTCAGAGTGACTGAATCTCCCTCTGTCACTCTCTCAGGAGACTCCACCTGAAGATCTGAACACAACACACACATTATATCTAGTGCTGCTGTCACACACTCATTATTATTCTACATAATGCACAGAAGAAGAGATAAACCTCACCAAAGTCACCTGTGACATTAAGAGTCACTCCTGGAGTGCCAATCCATTTTCCATCTTTATCAGTGGTGAATCTGAAATAGTACATGTGTTCATCCTTCAGTGTCACATGACTCAGTCTGACGGTGCAGTTCTGCTGTTTATCTCCCAGATACTGAAGCCTCTGACTGTATTCAGGGTCATTAGACAGATCTGGAGGCTCTTCACCCTTTGATACAAAGACTTTGGTCCAGAACGCTTTCATGATCTGATGTCCAGTAGGGTATGTATAAGTGCAGTTCATTATCACTGTTGAGTCGTTTAGTGCACAGATGTGTGAAGGACTGTAACTCACACCCCAACCATCACCAGAAACCCCTGAAACACAGAATTAATCAAGATGAACATTTATTTTATAAATTACAACAGACCATGAAAACAGCCTTCATACATTGATTATTGATGTCTGTGTGTGTCTAAAAGTTGTTGTTTTTTAAGTAAAAAATTTGACCATCTGATCTGAATCATGGCAATGTTGACACACAGTAAATTCAGTGATTCTGTTTGTTATTATCAGGTGTCTTCAATAATCAAACAATCATCACTCAATTAATCACTTAATTATCTCATTAACTCTGACACTGCTTCAGTGTTACTTTTAACACCCTGCTGGTGGTTCCCATATAAACACCGAGCGGTGTCAATTTAATTTAAAGTGTGTATGTCAGGTTAAATTTGTAATTATGATTAACACATGGTTAGTTAGGGGAAATACAGGTGTGACAAGTTGATATATTGTGTATGTTTTTCGATACCTAAAGGCAGAATATAAGATGCAAAAGTTTGTTATTTTCAGTCCTCACTTAAAACTGCTCCTCCCCCCAAACGAATCGCTTGACGTCATACGAGGGAGACGTCTCCCCAGGTCGCTGAGCTGTGTTGATAATTGTACGAGTGATAGAGCAAGAGAATTAGTGATTAGGACATGTATTTATGTAGTTAGTTAGTTATTTAAGTTAGGTAGTTAGTATACGCAGACGTTTTTTCACGATGGTAAATTACTGCGTTCATGCTAGGTGCAAAAACACCGTTAAAAACCGGTCACAGAGACAGAGTCCACTTTTTCCCAAAAAGAGTCCACTTTTTTTTCTCTCTCTCTCTCTCTCTCTCTCTCTCTCTCTCTCACTCTCTCTCTCTCTCTCTCTCTCTCTCTCTCACACTCCACACTCACACTCACACTCACATTCCCGCATTGCAATCTTGACACCGCAGCCTGTTCATTATAGCCGGAGCTTCAGAGCTAAGGCGGAGCTACAGATTAGGTGTCCCTAAATAACCCGCGTATAACAGTAGTTCCGCATTAATTAATTTGCACGCGAGTTTTATTTATTTTTATACCGTGTATTCTCCGTGTATATTCATGCACCGAACCGTGACGCCCTTACCGTTTCGGTTCAATACGAATACATGTACCGTTCCACCTCTAATTAGCCCACATAGCAACATTTTGTCGGCCCAGATCCGGCCCACATCTGGCACTTGTGGAATGCGGATCTGGCCCACATGCAGCGTGGAATGACGGCCCTTGGGTGGCCCACTCCTGTTTGCCAGATCTGGGCCACAAGCAGGCCATAGCAATGCCACATGTCAGCCAAGAGCAAAGAAATAAACCAGAACTGGAGCTTATCTGTGCCACAAAACCTTGTGTATATTAAATATGAAGTAATTTCAGCCTTAATAAAGTCTGTTAACAAGTAGAATCACTGAAGGAAAGAAGAGAACAGAAAAAAAAGACAAGCAGAAACACAAGACCTACAACTGACTTCAGTCACAGCCTTAGAAGAAATCCACTGAAGAGAAAAGACATTCAATCTGTGAAGATCTCAGCAGAGGAGGAATAAACAACTCCACAAACAGCATTACCAGCTTCACTTATTACTAACCAGACTGACTTTATTTCTGTCAGACGTCTACAAAAGTTTTATTGAGAATTAACAGAGGTTTAACTCTGTTTAATTTGAAGTTACCGTAATGGTGATTAGTGGTTTCCATTAGTTGGGCTCTTAACTCTTAAAATATTTCTAGTTCATTTTGGCTGTTTTGACAGTGTGTTTTCAAAAACATTTGCAGCAGCAAAGAAACCAAAAGTGAAACGAGATCAGATGATGATGGCGATCTGTTGATGGTTATATACTAATCATGAAATAGACTGATTCACTAATGTCATTTGACTCTAACAATTGTGTTGTACCATTAATATATTCATATCTCAAACCCTGTGTTTCTGCCTCATGAGATCTGGCAATATTACAACAATCAGTTAGAAGATTTTAACAAACACGAGGACAAAAATCTGATCAATCATAACACACACAGACATCAATAATCAGCATATGAATCTCAACAATGGTGACAATTACCTTGCTGCAATGCATGCTGGGTACCAGCATTGAAAAAAAACTCCCAGCATGCATTGCAACATGAATAAATTATGCAGCTGAATTGTCCTATTATTTTGTTTAATTCTAAATATTTGCTTTTATTTTGTTGCTGTTGTTTTTGTTGTGACTTAGTAGATTTTCAGTGCTGTTCTGAAATTATCTGTTTATCTTGTTTATTGTCACCATTGATGAGATTCATACACTGATTGTTGATGTCTGTGTGTGTCATTGTAGGCTAGCTTTTTGTGATCGTGTTGTTAATATCTTCTAACTGATTGTTGTAATATTGCCAGACCTCATGCTGCAGTAACACAGGGTCTGTGATGTGCAAACACTAATGGAACAACACAACTGTTATATTCAAAATACATCAGTGAATCAGTCTATTTCATGATGATTATAAAACCATCAACAGATCACCTTCATCACCTGACCTGATTCACATTAGCTTTCTTTGCTGCTGAAAATGTGTTTGATACATTGTCATAGCAGCCATAAAAACATAATAAGATTTAAGAGCCCAACTAATGGAAACACTAACCACCATTACGGTAACTTCAAATTAAACAGAGTTAAACCTCTGTTAATTCTCAATAAAACTTTTGTAGACGTCTGACAGAAATAAAGTCAGTCTGGTTAGTAATAAGTGAAGCTGGTAATGCTGTTTGTGGAGTTGTTTAATCCTCCTCTGCTGAGATCTTCACAGATTGAATGTCTTTTCTCTTCAGTGGATTTCTTCTAAGGCTGTGTCTGAAGTCAGTTTTAGTTCTTGTGTTTCTGCTTGTCTTTTTTTTCTGTTCTCTTCTTTCCTTCAGTGATTCTACTTGTTAACAGACTTTATTAAGGCTGAAATGACTTCATATTTAATACACACAGGTTTTGTGGCTCAGATAAGCTCCAGTTCTGGTTTATTTCTTTGCTCTTGGCTGACATGTGGCATTGCTATGGCCTGCTTGTGGCCCAGATCTGGCAAACAGGAGTGGGCCACCCAAGGGCCGTCATTCCACGCTGCATGTGGGCCAGATCCGCATTTCACAAGTGCCAGATGTGGGCCGGATCTGGGCCGACAAAATGTTGCTATGTGGGAAGTTATGCTATGCTTACCAGACACCTGACCAACTCTCCACTGCTTCTCTTCACACCAGATATTTATGTTTCTTCGATAGGAATTATTTAAATGTCTGTTTGGCTCCTCATCTGTCCTCCCGCCTGGGAGGCTCAAAATGGTATGGCTGTGGGCCATCGTAGGTTTGAGGGGGATTTTGCATCTCCTCAGACTCAAAACTCTCCATACTTCAATAGAACTTTGTTGGCACGTCTCCCTCTTCTGACATCACAGCTCAGCTGTGTTTTAATATATGCTCTTGACAGAAATGGCTATAAAGCTTATTGTAGGGCAGTTACAGTAATAATTTTAATGATAATTACATTTTCACTCAGACATCTAAACCTTATTTAATATATCAAAAAAAAAAAAAAAAAACTGACACACTTTAATTTACTGTGTGTAAATATAGACTACAGAGAGTCCTGTCAGCTGGTATTAATACATGTTACAAATAACAACTCAAATTAAATATAGGCCTAATGCGGTTTTTATTACAACAACTTTATAATATTTTAATATGGCAATGTTAACAGTGACAAATTTGAGATTATTAATAGGACACTTTTAATCAGGGATGAGATTTGTGACTCACTTCACTAAATGATATTGAAAACTATATCACCATCAATAGATAACTAACAATCCTCTGATCATCTTTATTTTTCGCTTCATTTGCAATAAATTATATGTGTTTTGTTAACCTTTTGAAAGGTAGGGTCCCATATATGGATTTTCATTTCTGTGCCCCTGAGAATACAGTCCCACCAGATCTGTTGAAACACAGAGTTACGACGCTCCCATTGACGTCCACAGGAACTTTGGAATGCGGAAGTAGCGCGTGTCGTGGAGCCGATAGTTCCAAACACTGATAGTTCCAGCACTGAACCCCATTCCTTTCCAGTGTCTCCAAAGTACGCTCGCTGGAATTACTGTGTTTTTGAATGAATCTAGTCAGTAGTTGTAATTTATGTGGCAGTTAATAAAATGTGGCAATTTATAACAGTTAATAGCCAACACTGTAAAAATGAAAACATAGATTTTATTTATATCTAATTAATAAAAATGAGGCAACAGATTATAAGCAATATTATTAATTAAATTTAACAAATTAGAATTGAGTAATAATTAATCAAATAATTCCTTAAATGTTAACCATTTAAAATGAGTAAAAATTACAAAATATATGTTATTGCCAACATTGAAGACACCTGATGTTAACAAGCAGAATCAATGAAGGAGAAACCATAATTAAAGTCACCATTATGGAGATCGGTATGTGTTTTAGTTGGGCTCTTCACCCTTAAATTATTAACCCTCATGTGGTGTTCACAACCCTATAACACCTGTTGTGTTCCCGGTCAAAAATGACCGGCCCATCAATAAAAAACTTATAAATCACTCATTATACCATATTTTCACCCAATCTTGGATTCAATCTTTTTGTCAACATGTTCTCTTTCAATTAGGACTGGTTTTATATTTTTATTTGCATCTGAATATTCATAGGCCTCATTTATTTGAGAGTAGGCATTTCATTTTTTGAGTAATTTTTAAAAAAATTTTTAATAATTTTGGAAATATGAAATAAAATCTGAAGAAAATTGGTATTGGTGATCACACTTGTCAACTTAAAATTTTCACCAGGAATTTTGTTATGAAACGTTTGTTTTGTAAAAATATGGCACATAGTCACACATGTGGTGTTCCCGGTCAAAAATGACCGGCCTATAAAAATAGCTTATAAATCACTCATTATACCATATTTTCACCCAATCTTGGATTCAATCTTTTTGTCAACTTGTTCTCTTTCAATTAGGACTGGTTTTATATTTCTGTTTGCATCTGATTAATCGTGGGCCTCATTTATCTGAGAGTAGGCATCTAATTTTTTGAGTAAAAAAAACAAATAATTTATGAGTAAATTTGGAAATATGAAAAAAAATATGAAAAAAATGGCTACTGTTGATCACACTAGTCTACTCTAATGTTTCACCAGAAATTTTGTTTTGAAACTTTTGTTTTGTAAAAAATATGGCACATAATCACACTTGTGGTGTTCCCGGTCAAAAATGACCGGCCTATAAAAATAGCTTATAAATCACTTATTATACCATATTTACACCCAATCTTGGATTCAATCTTTTTGTCAACTTGTTCTCTTTCAATTAGGACTGGTTTTATATTTCTGTTTGCATCTGATTAATCGTGGGCCTCATTTATCTGAGAGTAGGCATGGTCAAAAATGGTCACAATGGCCGACCATTGAAAGTGAATGGGAGAGACTGAAAATAAAAGAACAATTTCGTTTTCAGGAGCATGTTCATTATTTTCATGTACACATATGAGCATGTGTGCTTGCAAACATCGAGCCCTTGGACCTGTGCATGTATCGATACATTTACACGCTACCCAGACACACACACACGTTAAAACAAACAAACTTTTTTGAGTATTACACACATTCTTTTCCACAGAGAGAAATTTGATCCTACCCTAACCTGCATCTAATATACATTTACCCATCTGACATTACCACACACCCCCACCCCCCACCCCCCACACCCACACACACACTGGCCGTGACTGCACTGACCGGCTTCAAAATAATCTTTCTTTCATGTTCTTGTTTCATCACAGCTTCCAGACAATATATTAGCACAGGAGCATGTTCATTATTTTCATGTACACATATGAGCATGTGTGCTTGCAAACATCGAGCCCTTGGACCTGTGCATGTATCGATACATTTACACGCTACCCAGACACACACACACACACGTTAAAACACACAAACTTTTTTGAGTATTACACACATTCTTTTCCACAGAGAGAACTTTGATCCTACCCTAACCTGCATCTAATATACATTTACCCATCTGACATTACCACACAAATTGACCCGAACAACACATTAAGTTTTGTTTGACTGCTGTACATGATTTATAACAGCCAGATGAACAAATAGAAACGGTGATCTGATGATGTTGGTTGTGTTTAAACATTATCATTAATTCACAATCATTTGACCTGAATCACTGAACTCATATAGAACCCAATTCATGAGTTAGGTTAACTTTATTAACTGTAGCAGTACTGGCCTTGTACACCATAATATTATTAACTTTTACAATGTAATCCAAATAATTTCTAAAAAGTTTCTCTTGTACAAAAAAGAGACACACAGACATCAAGTATCAGCCTGTGAATCTCAACAATGGTGACATTTTTAAAGCATGTTGCAGTGCATTCTGGGTTTCACCAATCAAAACTCATTCATGGCATCCCATCATGCATTGCTGCATGAATAAATAATGAGCTTATGATCAGAGGTGATCTGTTTGTCACCATTGCTGAGATTCATACGCTAAATCTTGATGTCTGTGTGTGCCCAAAAAAAAAAACACCTCATATATATTTGTATTTTTTATTTGTATTTTTATAGATTTGATTGTATGAATTTCATTGAAAAGGCTAAAAATATTATGCAGCTAAAATTAATAAAACTAACCTAACTCATAAATTGAAATCTATATGAGTTCAGTGATTCAGGGTATAATGATTGTGAAATAATGATTATGTAAACACACAACCAACACCATCAGATCACCTTTTCTATTTGTTCATCTCTGTTATAACTCACGTACAGCAGCCAAACACAACTTAAAGTTAATAATTTAAGGGTGAAGAGCCCAACTAAAACACACACTGATCTCCATAATCATAGTCCCCGGGGGACACCACACACGAGAAGAAAATCGGGCCAAAAAAAGAGATCGGAGCGGTCCCGACGTCCTTCTGAGCAGACGAGAGCAGTCTTAACACACCACACACACGGCAGGAATATCTGATCAGATTACTTTACCATAATTGGAGCATCCTTAAGATTGTCGGAAGGGGTGAAGCGGGGCTAAAATTGCCTAATTATCCTGCCGTGTGAACCAGCCTTAACTGTAGGTGTGTACTCTTACTTATCTCAACCTCATGTAGATGTTTAGGAAACATAGGCTTTCCATGTGTTTTTAATCTGTCCTTCAATATATTAACCTTAAAAACACACACAAAAATGTAATTGTGTGTGTGTGTGTGTATACACATATATATATATATATATATATATAAACTTTGAAACAAAGTGTATTATGAAAAGTGCCATACAAATAAATGTGAATTAAAATGACTGAAAACTCAGCAAACATAGCATACATAACATAGATTATCTTTCCTTGAAAACAGTGCCTTGATATACCGTATAATATTATAAGCAAATCTTCTCAGAATCTTTTGACTAAGAGATAAAAATAAAATGATCTCAGTGTGAATTACTTCATCAGCTTTGATGGAGGATGATGCAGAAATAAACACACAGAGTTTGTGCAAAATCTTAGCAAAGGAATAGTCATGCTGCACTATCAAATGATCAAAGACATTGTGAAAATAATCACTGATGATTTAATTAAAAACTCAGTGATATTAAAATGTTAGTATGTGGCTTTTATTTAATGTCTATCCGCACTGAGACCATTCTATCAAAGTCCTTTGACACATAAACCTCTACGATATCTCCACATTGTCTTCTGAGAAAACAAGCCAAAAATAATCATGATGTGGCGATACACTGATGCTTGTCCAATCAAATGCTCTGATGAGTGAGAAAGTCCCTCCCCTAAACCACAGGACAATAACTAGCCAGTAGCAAATTACCAATTCATGTTCAAGACTGTGACGTCACTAAAAACTACTGGATATTTATAAAATAGACAAGCCCATTGACATGCCTCATCCAAACTTCATGCTTCTAAAGGACATACATCAACATACCACAGAAAACTGCTAATAATCATCATTATATGATCCAAACAGACTACAAACATCAGAAGAAAAGGAAATACTCTTTATAAATCGAGCAGCAGTTGCTTTAGCGCCTCAGAAGTTGAAATGTAAGAGAGACTCACCGTGAATCATGAGCAGAAAGATCAGAGGAAGAAGAGGAGCCATTCTGACCGACATCAGCATCAAATATATCTATAATACAGCATTAAACATCACTTATAAGCTCATAAACAGCCATCACCCTAAACAGCTCATAGTGTTAATAAGATATGTGCACATCTGAAGATTATTAATGCACAACATCAGTGTGTGTAAATGACCAGATCATTCGATGAACAGAAGATATTTCTCAAGTCAAGGATCATGTGTTATATGAGCTTCATCTATAGAAATAATCACCGTTTTCATTTAATTACCAATGGTGTTGAATCTCATCAGATAAACAGCAACTAAAGGACTGACTCCATTAATGCACTTTAGAATCTAAAGATCGATTAGTAAATGATGCTCTTACCCGTTTACCAACACTCATGACCATTGACAAATGAACTAAACAAAACCAGTGTTGGGTTTTTATGTGATCAACACGTTATATTTAACACGAGGATATGACACTTCCACCAGTGCTGATAGCGGAAGCAAAGTTTAAGCATGGCAACATCAGAGACAACATTAGACTAAAGTGTTAAAGTTAAACTGGTGAAAACTCAGTCATTATAATGTTTTCAAACTTATGTGCATATTTAATGCACTGCGAGGAGGAACGTGGAGTGAGGAAGCTTCCGGAGGAGCCACTAGGCTGAGGGTCTCTGGTGGAGCCGACAGGCCGAGATGAGAGAAGAGAGGCGGAGCCGACAGGCCGAGATGAGAGAAGAGAGGCGGAGCCGACAGGCCGAGATGAGAGAAGAGAGGCGGAGCCGCAGGACGAGATGAGAGAAGAGAGGCGGAGCCGACAGGCCGAGATGAGAGAAGAGAGGCGGAGCCGACAGGACGAGATGGGAGAAGAGAGGCGGAGCCGCAGGATCCTCTAGGACAGGCGCTGCTAGTGATTGCATGACCTGCGGCTCGACGTCCTGGCAGGGCTTCCCCAGAGACGGCGCAGGGCTGCAGACATCCAGTAGCGATGGGGATGGAGGACTGGCTGAGCATTGTGGTGACGGAGAGAGGAGACTTGCTAAAGCCACAGTCACAATAACACA
Organism: Phoxinus dragarum; assembly: GCA_033366665.1. Lineage (NCBI taxonomy): Eukaryota > Metazoa > Chordata > Actinopteri > Cypriniformes > Leuciscidae > Phoxinus > Phoxinus dragarum. Next base: position 34,416 of record JARPMJ010002564.1, read on the forward strand.
ATGAGTCTATGCAGGTTGATGAAAAATAAATGCTCCCAGTCCAAAAACAGGAGATAGGTCCACTGCAGAACCGCAGATCCATACGTCATAGCAGTGTGAGGACGACAGCGCCAGCCTAACAGTCAGATGCCAGAAGTGGGCGGAGCAAAGCGTTATGTTATTTTAAAGATTTTTTAAAAACGATTTAATGGAATATATATATATATATCAAGTATTATAAAATACACAAATAATTTTTTGTCCTATTAACAAAATACAATATACTAGCTAGTCCTATAATATTAGTAGTTTTTTAAAAGCATATACTTTTTAAAATTATTCTTTATCCATTTGTTTTGTTGTGTCAAATGATTACAAACATTCAATAGTAATTAAATAAAAATACAAAATCGAACTAAAAAAAAAAAAATTATAAAACAAAATCAAACCAAAGAAAATAGATCTTATAAAAGTTATGCAGGCACACATTTACCAATAATTGTCAAGTGACAAATAAATAAAATAAATAAAAACTCCATGCGTTAATCCTGATGCACCCTTTTTGTTAGCAGTTAGCAGTTAGCAGTATTTTTAAACCGTCAAGATGGGACAAATTGAATAAAAGAGCCTTTCATGTTTTGTTTCTAGTTCAAAGAAGACATGGAAGTTTTTCTTTACGAGTGTCATGACGAAGGGCGCCTCAGGATTAACGCATGGAGTTTTGATTTATTTTATTTATTTGTCACTTAACAATTATTGTTAAATGTGTGCCTGCATAACTTTTATAATTTTATAATAAAAAAAAAACTTTATTAAAAAGAGAGATTTATTTATTAAAAGTTATAATAAGAAATAATAATATTATTTTTAATAAGTTCAATTAAGGATTGTTTATTTATTTATTTATTATTCAAAATAATTATGTTCTTACGAAATATTTTATAAGTTTTAATAACTTTTATAATATTTATTTTATTTGCTAGCATGAGTCAAAAAATATATTTTTTTGAAAACGATTTAATGGAAAATATATATCAAATATTATAAAAGATACAAATTATGTTTTCAGATTTATTTTCTTTGGTTTGATTTTGTTTTATATAAAACATTTTTTTAAGTTTGATTTTGTATTTTTATTTCATTACTATTAGGAGATTTATTTGGAGCTGCTACAGCTCAGTGTGTGATGCTTTTGCTATTTCAGAGGAAAAAAAAACACATTTTATTTAAATTAATCATTTTTGTTTTTTCAGTCCATCATAGAATTATGTTGTGTATGGTCTAAACATGCTTTTCAATTAAAGCAAATGTTCAAACACTCAAGTTTTGTTTTCATTTTTTTAAGCTTTGTTAAATTTATATTTGTAATCATTTGACACAACAAAACAAATGGATAAAGTATCATTTTAACTTTTAAAAAACTACTAATATTATAGGCCTAGCTAGTATATTGTATTTTGTTAATGGGACAAAACATAATTTGTATCTTTTATAAAATATATCTTTTCCATTAACTCGTTTAAAAAAAATCTTTAAAATGACGTTTGAAAATAACGCCTTGCTCCGCCCACTTCCGGCATCCGACTGTTAGGCTGGCGCTGTCGTCCTCACACTGCTATGACGTATGGTTCTGCGGTTCTGCAGTTGGTTAGTTTTGAAAAACAGTGGTTCTTCCGAACAAACTGACAGAATATTGTCCAGACAATTCTCATGGTCCAAAAAGGATTCGGGTCCCGGGTGGGAACGGACAAGTCTCCATTGAAGTCCATCAGCCAGTCCTCACGTGCCGTTCCCTCGACCGCTGGTGTCTCGGGCTCACACCCCTGCTCAGATTCACACTGAGACTCCACTACCGGGGCGATGGCAAGCTCTGGCCTCTTATCCTCGGGCTCTGGCTCATTCGTCGCGGCGGGTGGTGTTGATCGATCTGCGGGGGGGCTCTCGTGACTTCTCCGCGGTCGCTTGGGATAAAATTTGCTGTGGGTCTGGCTGGGTTCTGAATCGGGATGCGACGCTCTCCAGACACCGAATGACGTTTCTCTCCAGTCCAGCGCTGTGGTGTCTGGGCGTCAATATGGTGAAATTTTGCCCCGATCCAGAATAGGGACTTTAGGGTCTCGTCGTCCAGGCAGCTGTGACGACCAAATAAAGAAAATCCCTGACAAAAGAAAAAAAAAAGGTATGGCTCTCCTGAGCCAGGACGACAAACTTAGCCCGTTCGTCCATTTTGGGTGGTCCTATCATCAGTCACGTGTGGTTTCAGGCAGACAGAGGAAAGCAGAATAATAAAGTTCCAACATTAAGTTTAATGACAAATATCCAAAAGGCAGGCAAACAGGCAGGGCAACACACACTTACAGTAACAGTGATCAGACAGAGAATGAATGTGAGGGACCAACTTATATAGCCAACACAAATGAGGATGATTATGGAACACAGCTGACACATATGAACTGATAATGAGGAGCGGGAAAACTGAACAAGTGAACACATGATGAACATGAAAACAAACTAAAAGTCCATGATAATGAAAGTAACTGAACATCATGGTGACAGTTGCAGGGTAAGTGTGACATCTGCAGGCTTTAAATTAAAGTGCTTGTTACCCTCATGTTTCATAGATACAGGGCAAGTACAATAAAAAACATACACACAATCTAACATCACTGACTCTGAAACCTTTATTTGAAAAACAGATTTACAACAATAAAGATTGTGTTCAAAGTACAAAGTTTATGTTTTGTGTGTGTAGTCAAATTCTTTATTTTTATATTTCATATTATTTATATATAAAAGAAAATAAACATTGTACATTAATTTGTTCTACAGTGGCCTAAAGGGACACTTCACCCATTTGCATTAAGATTTGTATCGTTAGAAACCCAGTCATATTTTTTAATGGTCATGCATTATTCCCTCATTTTCCCGTGAGAAATAAGGATTTCAGTGTTGCAGTTCCTGCTTATAATGATGTAAAAATCGTCATTTTGCGTCATTCTAAGCAGGAAGTCAAATATCTTTGTAGAGGGTTGAGACTACAAACACTCGTTCCTCATTTATCCAGAGGGAGGGACCCACTCACGCTACAGACCTATTACAGATCAGTGGGTGGGACTTCACTTGCTGAAACTAAAAGCAATATCCTCCATCTTGTTTGGAAGCTAAGCTAACAGGCGCTGTGGAGCCAGATGTGAAGTTACGACAATGGCGGAAGGTAACTTACTCAATATAATATGGAAGAAGAGGATTTTGAAAGTTCGCAGCTACTTTTACGAGCCGCAATATAGCGAAGAGCAGCTGAGGCTGATGGAGGAACAGGAGGCGCCGGCGGCAGAAGACCTGCCTGTCGCGGACAAGAAGACCGCACTGGGGTGGACTGAGGCGGACTGGGGTGGACTGAGGCGGACTAGGGTGGACTGAGGCGGACTGGGGTGGACTGAGGCGGACTAGGGTGGACTGAGGCGGACTGGGGCGGACTGGTGGTGTCTGTGTGCACATATGGACACAGAGATAGAGTCCGTCTGCTTCAAAGAATTTAAAACAATGCCAATTTCTCCTGGACGAAATTTCTGAATCAGACGAGGACACGGACGTTTGTGTTGTGAACCATCCTAGTTCCGCACCGCATATGTTCTGACTGAACATCCCGGTACCATGCAATAATTCACCATTTCGAAAGAAATACAAACGAGGAGTAATTCACTAATGAGTTCGCCAACTAACATTACTGTTTTTAAATTAATTTCAAGCTCTGGTGGTTAGCTAGCTTTGTAGACGGAAGAGTTATTTCTCTGATTGACGGATACCTCATACGCGCCGTTCTGGATTAGTGGGAGTGGCTTGCGGAGCTTTGCAATGTGGTGCATTGTGGGAGTTGTTGTCTAGAAGGCACCAAATTCTAAAATGATTTGACATTTCGACTACATATATGACCTACTTTCAATAAAGATTAATGTTCCCACGAGTGAAATGCTCCTTTAAACAACTGACATGTACAACCACAACATCTCAAGTGTAGGTGTCGTTTTTTTTACTGTCGTAAAAACTTGTTGGCGACTCTCAGATACCAGAGGCTAGTAGATCAACGACATCACAGCAGACGGGACATTCTCTACAACGTCTTCTTCATTCGGGTTCAAACAGCGTGAGGGAGCGCAATAATTACATAATTTTAGCAGATTTTTTTTTACATAAAGCAATTCGTTACATCGCGAGAACTGATATCACGCGATACTTCCTGACGCTGCGGCCCGCCGGCCCAAAGTTGCAAGTGTGTTTTTTCCGCTCACATGCGATAGGGGGGTGCGAGACGACCACCATTCAACCCGGAAAAAGTAATATAACCATTCCAATGACTCTGAAGCTGTTTAAGGTAAAAAAACTACACAGTTCACCTTTAAATTGACACATTTTTGAGAGTCAACTTAAAATAAAATGGTAAATTAATTGTGTTATAGAGTAAATAAGTTAGGGGATTTTACATGATTTATTCAGGTAGATGCCATGAAAGAAATCAGACCTTAAAGGAACACTCCGACTTTTTTTTACTTTAGCCTATTCAACTTATCCCCCAGAGTTAGATATAGTCACAGAGTGTACAAAAAACAAAGTCACATGAGACACAGACATATTTTAACCGTATAAATACTGGGAACTATATCCCCTGAATATAGGGCGGAGTGATAACCGCAGCGCACCTGAGACGCGCTCTGAACGAACTCTCTGCTCCTCACCACGGCGCGTCTCAGGTGCTGCGGTTATCACTCCGCCCAAGTAGCAGTGCTTCGCCTTCAGAGAATATAGTTCCCAGTATTTATACGGTTAAAATATGTCTGTGTCTCATGTGACTGTTTTTTGTACACTCTGTGACTATACAAATCACAACATGTAAATAGGAAAATGTTTGCGTTATTTTGTCACTTATTTGGATTAGTATGCTAGCTGCAACCATTCACATCCAGTCTTTGTGCTAAGCTAGGCTAGCGGGGGGTGCGTCAAACAGACTCATAGCACGCACGGAGATGAAAAAGGTATGTATGGACTTATCTAACTCTGGGGGATAAGTTGAATAGGCTAAAGTCCAAAAAAGTCGGAGTGTTCCTTTAACTGCTCAAAAATATCATGTGTAATATTATTACCATAATTTTTTTTTTAGGTAAGTAGCACATCATTTTTTTACACTGTAGTCATGAGGACATTTTCTTCTTCATTGGTGATATGGAGAAGCCGGATCTCCCGCTTATGGTCAGATTCTCATATGCAGAAGAGTCTGACCGGTGAACAGCCGGTCTGGGATGGACAGGCTATGGGAAAAAACACATTGATTATTTGTTACCTGAGTTTTAAATAAACAAACTCTTTTGTATGTGTAGTTTTTGATATTTCATTTACTGTGAGTGTGTCGTAGAGGTCAGATGATCTGGACTTGAGGTCAAGAGCTGCATATGAGCCTGTACTGGGATCAGCGTCCTATAGGGAAACAGAGATACATGTATTATATACACTGTGTGTATATAATTTAATTCTGTAGTTCTTTGATCAGCTCACCTCACACTTGTGTATTGCAGATTGTCTGTTCATTATTTTTCTCGTACTGTCAAAAAAAGGAAACATAGATAGATAATTCATAGATAATTATGACATATCCTTCTGCATTAGTGTTTAAGTAAATTATATGTATACTCTTTATTATTTCATTTACATTATAAATAGTATGATAATTATGAAGATGATGATGAAGAATAATCCTCCAGAAGCCGCTGTGATCACAATCACATTCAGACCAGCAACATGAAGAACTGAAAGAGGAAGATCGTCATGATTAACTCTCCAAACTGATGAATGATGTGAAGATACAGGAGTGTGTTAGTAAAAGCTTCACCTGTGACAGTTACAGCGTCTGATCTCTGAGATCCAAGTTGATTGTGAGCCTGACAGTAGAAGCGTCCACTCTGTAGTGCACTGAACCTCTGTCCAGATCCAACAGCTGAGGTTTCATTCTCCTTAAACCAGCTGAAGTTCAGAGCCGGAGGGTTTGAGTCACTGCTGCAGTTCAGAGTCACTGAATCTCCCTCCACTATTACACCAGATCCATTTATCAACACTGAGATGTTCCTGGGAGGATCTAAAGACAAACATGAAACCCTTAAATCATCTCATTTAAACACAATCTCTAGTTTTTAAAAAGATTCTGTACTCACACGTGACATTGAGGTGAACCGCAGGAGAGATGTGAGTGTGGTCCGTCTACAGCACAGCTATATCTGCCTGAATCCTCTCTTCTGACTGGATTGAGGGAGAGTTTGTTACTGAAGTTACTCTCAGTTAATATCTTCAGTGAGTTTCTGTACCAGATGAATGTTGCTCTGTCAGTCAGAGCGCAGCTGCTTTTACATGTCAGAGTGACTGAATCTCCCTCTGTCACTCTCTCAGGAGACTCCACCTGAAGATCTGAACACAACACACCACATTATATCTAGTGCTGCTGTCACACACTCATTATTATTCTACATAATGCACAGAAGAAGAGATAAACCTCACCAAAGTCACCTGTGACAGTAAGAGTCACTCCAGATTTACCAATCCATTTTCCATCTTTATCAGTGATGAATCTGAAATAGTACATGTGTGAATCCTTCAGTGTCACATGACTCAGTCTGACGGTGCAGTTCTGCTGTTTATCTCCCAGATACTGAAGCCTCTGACTGTATTCAGGGTCTTTAGACAGATCTGGAAACTCTTCATGTTTCTCTTTATCTTTTGTTTTGCTCCAGAACACTGTCTTGATCTGATGCCCAGTAGGGTATGTATAAGTGCAGTTCATTATCACTGTTGAGTCCTTTAGTGCACAGATGTGTGAAGGACTGTAACTCACACTCCAACCCAGCGCTAGAAACCCCTGAAAAACAGAATTCATCAAGATGAAAATGTTGTTTTATCAGTTCCAACAGATCACCAAAACTTTAGAATACTTATAAACAGTGACTCATTACCGGGAATATTATAAGTGAATCTTCTCGGAATCTTTTGAGTGAAAAATGATCTAAGTGTGAATTTCTATATCAGTTTTGATGGAGGATGTTGCAGAAATAAACAGAAGTGAAACCAGAGCAAATAAATCAGTCATGAACAACATGCAGCCCTCTAAAATAATAATACAAACATAACAATTAAGTAGAAGAAAATGTCTACAGGTCCTTCTCAAAAAATTAGCATATTGTGATAAAGTTCATTATTGTCCATAATGTAATGATACAAATTAAACTTTATATATTTTAGATTCATTGCACACCAACTGAAATATTTCAGGTATTTTATTGTTTTAATACTGATGATTTTGGCATACAGCTCATGAAAACCCAAAATTCCTATCTCAAAAAATTACCATATTTCATCCGACCAATAAAAGAAAAGGGTTTTTCATACAAAAAAAGTCAACCTTCAAATAATTATGTTCAGTTATGCACTCAATACTTGGTTGGGAATGCTTTTGCAGAAATGACTGCTTCAATGCGGCGTGGCATGGAGGCGATCAGCCTGTGGCACTGCTGAGGTGTTATGGAGGCCCAGGATGCTTCGATAGCGGCCTAAAGCTCATCCAGAGTGTTGGGTCTTGCGTCTCTCAACTCTCTCTTCATAATATCCCACAGATTCTCTATGGGGTTCAGGTCAGGAGAGTTGGCAGGCCAATTGAGCACAGTAATACCATGGTCAGTAAACCATTTACCAGTGGTTTTGGCACTGTGAGCAGGAGCCAGGTCGTGCTGAAAAATGAAATCTTCATCTCCATAAAGCTTTTCAGCAGATGAAGTGCTCCAAAATCCCCTGATAGCTAGCTGCATTGACCCTGCCCTTGATAAAACACAGTGGACCAATACCAGCAGCTGACATGGCACCCCAGACCCATCACTGACTGTGGGTACTTGACACTGGACTTCAGGCATTTTGGCATTTCCTTCTCCCCAGTCTTCCTCCAGACTCTGGCACCTTGATATCCGAATGACATGCAAAATTTGCTTTCATCCGAAAAAAGTACTTTGGACCACTGAGCAACAGTCCAGTGCTGCTTCTCTTTGCTGTTTCTGGTTCAAAAGTGGCTTGACCTGGGGAATGCGGCACCTGTAGCCCATTTCCAGCACACTGGTTTCTACTCCAGACTCAGTCCACTGCTTCCGCAGGTCCCCCAAGGTCTGGAATCGGTCCTTCTCCACAATCTTCCTCAGGGTCCCGGTCACCTCTTCTCGTTGTGCAGCGTTTTTTGCCACACTTTTTCCTTCCCAAAGACTTCCCACTGAGGTGCCTTGATACAGCACTCTGGGAACTTGCCTATTCGTTCAGAAATTTCTTTCTGTCTTACCCTCTTGCTTGAGGGTGTCATTGATGGCCTTCTGGACAGCAGTCAGATCGGCAGTCTTACCCATGATTGCGGTTTTGAGTAATGAACCAGGCTGGGAGTTTTTAAAAGCCTCAGGAATCTTTTGCAGGTGTTTAGAGTTAATTAGTTGATTCAGATGATTAGGTTAATAGCTCGTCTAGAGAACCTTTTCATGATATGCGGATTTTTTGAGATAGGAATTTGGGGTTTTCATGAGCTGTATGCCAAAATCATCAGTATTAAAACAATAAAAAAACCTGAAATATTTCAGTTGATGTGGAATGAATCTAAAATATATGAAAGTTTAATTTTTATCATTACATTATGGACAAAAATGAACTTTATAACAATATGCAAATTTTTTAGGAAGGACCTATATATGCTGACAAAGTCATTTGACACACAAACCTATTCCTCAAGGGAGCCAAATCCTGTTCCTGGAGATCTACCTTTCTGCAAAGTTCAGATCCAACCCTGATCACACACATCTGTCTGTAATGATGAAGTGCTTCTGAGGATCTTCATTAGCTGGTTCAGTTGTGTTTGATCAGGGTTGGATCTGAACTTTGCAGGAAGGTAGATCGCCAGGAACAGGATTGGCCACTCCTATCATATCTCCACAATGTCTACTGAGAAAATGAACCAACAAATATGTTTGTCTAATCAAATGCTCTGATGAGTGAGAAAGTCCCTCCTCTAAACCACAGGACACTGACTAGCAAGTAGCAAATTACCAATTCATATTCAAGACTGTGACGTAACTAAAAACTACTGGACATTTATAAAATAGACAAGCCCATTGACATGCCTCATCCAAACTTCATGCTTCTAAAGGACATACATCAACATACCACAGAAAACTGCTCATTAAACACTCATTATGCGGTCTTTGAAAAAAAAAAAAAGTAACATTAACTCACCGTGAATCATGAGCAGAAAGATCAGAGGAAGAGGAGGAGCCATTCTGACCGACATCAGCATCAAATATATCTATACAGCATTAAACATCAATTATATTATAAACAGTGTATGTTCATCACCCTAAACAGCACTTAGTGTTAATAAGATCTTTGCACATCTGAAGATTATTCATGCACAACATCAATGCATGTAAATGAACTGATCATTAGATGAACAGAAGATATTTCTCATGTCAAGAATCATGTGTTATATGAGCTTCATCTATATAAATAATCATCGGTTTTCATTTAAATATGAGTGTGTTTGTCTTACCGTGTTGTCGCTTATCAGATCATCAGCAACCAAATGACTGAACTGTATTAACACAAGCACTTTTAGCTTTACAGTGAAGTGTGTGAAGTGTGGTTAACACTGTTTTTTTTACACACAGCTGCAGAATGCAGGGATGACGTATACTGTATTTGTAGGTATTTTAGCACTTCCGGGTGCATCGTCCTGAAGTCATGTTTTTTTTTTTATGCGTTTTTGGTTAAATCCCAGACAGCAAACTAACTCCAGAACGGATCCGCCGCGGAGGTGGGTTGATCCGCTAAACGTGTCCGGAACGGAGTCCACTTGCACAGCGCAACGAATCCGGAACAGATAAGGATTGCGGATCCAGACCAGATCCGCGGCAGACCCTACATGTATCCGCTCTGGACCCGTTTATGAAGCAGCGCGGATCCGCCGCGGATCCAATCTGGACCCGTTTATTTAGTGGGTCATTGGTCTGGAAACCTTTCAGATCCCTCATTCAAAACAAGTAATCTGGCCAAAACTAGCTACAGAAATATTTCAAATCTGACCCTGATAGCAATAGACTCCTGGGCGGATCCGCCCTCAAGCCGCCAGGTCCGCTGTTCTCTCAGACTCAATTCGGTGATGAGCACAGAATATGCTCCGCCTTCGGACACTGTAAAAATTAATACATAGATTTTATTGATATCTAATCAATAAAAATGAGGCAACAGATTACAAGCAATATTATTAATTAAATTTAACAAATTAGAATTGAGTAATAATTAATCAAATTAATTCCTTAAATGTTAACCATTTAAAATTAGTAACATTTACAAAATGTATGTTATTGCCAACATTGAAGACACCTGATGTTAACAAGCAGAACCACTGAAGGAGAAAACCATAATTAAAGTCACCATTATGGAGATCAGTGTGTGTTTTAGTTGGGCTCTTCACCCTTAAATTACTAACTTTAAGTTTTGTTTGGCTATTGTACATGAGTTATAACAGCTGTATGAATAAGGAGAAAATGTGATCTGATGGTGTTTGTTGTGTTTTAACATTATCATTATTTCACAATCATTTCACCTGAATCACTGAACTCATTTAGAGCCAAATTTATGAATTAATCTTATTTTATTAATTTCCAGCTGCATAACATTTTTAGCTTTTTCAATGAAATCCAAATAATCAAATCAATTTAAAAAAATTATATATATATGTGTTTACAATTTTTTTTAGGCACGCACAGACAATAACATTTAGAGTATTCATCTCAGCAATGGTGACAAACAGATCAACTCTGTTTGCTCATTATTTATTCATACAGCAATGCATGATGGGAGCAATGAATGAGTTTTGATTGGTGCAACCCAGAATGCACTGCAACATGCTTTATAAATGTCACCATTGTTGAGATTCACAGGCTGATTCTTGATGTTTCTGTGTCTCTATTTTGTTTGAGAAAAACTTTATAGAAATTATTTGGATACAATTGCAAAAGTTAAAAATATCATGGTTTTACAAGACCAGTGATTAATAAATTGATAAGAACATTTTATTAATAAAGTTAACCTAACTCAAAAGTCAGATTCTACATGAGTTCAGTGATTCAGGTCAACTGATTGTGAAATATTGACTTTGTTAGAACACAACCAACACCATCAAATCACCTTTTCTCTTTGTTCATCTGCTGTCATAACTCATATACAGCAGCCAAACTAAACATAAAATTCATAAATTAAGGGTGAAGAGCCTAACTAAAACACACACTGATCTCCTTAATGGTGACTTTAATTATGGTTTTCTCCTTCAGTGATTTGCTTGTTGACATCAGGGGGTTAACATTTAATGAATTAATTTGATTAATTATTACTCAATTCTAATTTGTTAAATTTAATTAATAATATTGCTTGTAATCTGTTGAGATACTTTTTTTCTTTTTGTAGAGAGTCTGTAGCTAGTTTTGGCCAGACTACTTGTTTTGAATGAGGGATCTGAAAGGTTTCCAGACCAAATGACCCACTAAATAAACGGGTCCAGATTGGATAAGGGTAGGGTCTGCCGCGGATCTGTTCTGGATCCGCAATCCTTATCTGTTCCGGATCCGTTGCGCTGTGCAAGTGGACTCCGTTCCGGACCCGTTTAGCGGATCCGCCCCGGAGTCTATTGCTATCAGGGATGCTTGATAAAAGGTCTGTGGTGAACACAAGCTCAAGATATTTTCATGTTGTTTTTTTTCTATGATATGAAATACACATGCAATACACATGCAGTTTATGATTTTTTGTACAATCTTTTACATGTCTTGAAAAAGGGTGATGCACTGACAGCACAATCAGCACTGACTTAGCAGCGCGGTGTGCAAATCACAAGCTACTTGCCGTGATTGAAACACCTGTCACTTATATTCTCAGCTGTGTTTCAGGAACTGCACTCCAGTGGTTAAAGTCATACCTCTGCAGGGTGTCTTGGAGGGGTGAGATGTCAAAGTCACAACATCTAGCTACTGGGGTGCCTCAGGGTTCAGTGCTTGGAGCACTTCTCCTCTCCATCTACATGTCATCACTAGGATCTGTCATTCAGAAAGATGGCTTTTCCTATCACTGTTATGCTGATGACACACAACTCTACCTCTCATTCCAACCAGAGGATCTAACGATAGCTGCTCGCATCTCAGCTTGCGTGACAGACATTTCTTGCTGGATGAAGGACCATCACCTTCAACTCAACCTTGCTAAGACAAAAACTGCATGTGGTCTCAGCCAACCCGACACTCCATCACAACTTCTCTATACAGCTAGGTTCATCAACCATAACCCAATCAAGGACAGCCAGGAATCTTAGATTAGACCCTTCCTATCAGAGCAGGTCACACAACCAAGCTCTTGTTCTCTCTAGACTGGATTATTGTAATGCTCTCTTAGCGGGCCTTCCGGCTTTCAAGCCTTTGCAACTGATCCAGAATGCAGCAGCGAGGGTGGTCTTCAAAGAGCCGAAGAAAGTACAAGTCACACCTCTCTTCGTCAATGCTGGCTGCCAATAGCCGCTTGCATCAAATTCAAGACAACCACGGGCTCTGGACCAATATACCTAAACTCGGTAGTTCAGACGTATGGCCCTCCAGAAGCTTGCAAGTCAACGATGCCTCGTGGTGCCATCCCAAAGAAGCACAAAATCACTCTCAGTCTGTACAAAAAAAAAAAACACTTGCTTAGTGTACTGTGCTAGACTAACTGAGAATTGTTACAGCACTTGCATATTGTTGCCCTCTTGTTGGTCTGATTGCTTCTATTGTTCTACTCATTTGTAAGTCGCTTTGGATAAAAGTGTCTGCTAAATTATTAAATGTAAATTAAATTTGTCTGCCCCATGTTGTCAGTATAATTTGTCCTCCGTCTCATGTGTTATCTGGACTGTTCCGTGTGTGTTACTTGTGTCTTACCTTTTTTTTGCTTCTGTGCCCAGGATGTTTAGACGAGGAGTTTCTCAGCAGGTCGTTCTCTCCAGTTGGGCACTGCATCTGGGGAAGTCTCCACCGCTTGTGTGTCTGCTGTTGTTATAAGGACACCACTGGAGTTCCCATACATTCCCTTATATTCTCAATGCACGTCACTTCACGTTGATGCAGATTTCATGAAGTTTTCTAAACAACTTTGGTCACTCTGCATTTGAGTCCTCTGTTCATGTACCTGACATAATCTACTAGTGTTGGGTCCGAGTCCACCTTTGTCGAGTCCGAGTCGAGTCCAAGTCCTTAACAACCGAGAACAAGTCGAAGTCCGAGTCCGAGTCCAAAGAGGGCCGAGTCGGACTTGAGTCCGAGGTCCTTAACATCCGAGTCCGAGTCGAGTCCGGCCGAGTACACAAAGATTTAAATGATTTGAAATTGACCTTTCACAAAGACACTCTTGTAATCCTCTTGGTTACTGTTGCTACGTCCGACAAGCCATTCCTCTCTCACTCCACATGTTCTCGGTCGGAGAAAAGAGGACACTGACAATGTGCCAACAGACAAGACAGAGCAGGGTACTTTTGGTATGAAATAAAGTCTCAGCTTTCAAATTTTGTAATTTTTTATGAAATTCAAACAATAAATACTGTTTTGTGGTGCTTTAATGTTTAGGCCTCAGTTCAAGCAGCATGTGAACCGATAATCAGAAAAGAACTCTGTATATTAGGGCATGCAGCAACTTCACTTCAAACACACACGGTGGGACACAGCATTTCCACACGTCACTCTCACCCACTCCGTGGAATTAAGGCCACGGCCCACCTCCTCCCTAATGTCTTGAGAGCGTGTGAACCGATGAGTCTCCCGAGGGGAAAAACCCGCCGATGGGAAGCTGGCTAGAGGAGAAAGTTCACTGCCTCGCTCTGACCAGTGGGGACTGTGAGAAGAGAGAATTTGGCGACACTAATCACGTATCACAACAACTGTCCTCACATTCAGGCGTCTGGACTCCTCTTCTATTCCACCTCTTCTCATATACAATATATTGGGGTGTAAGTCAACATTCAATACAGCCAGTGAAAGGTTGGTACTTATCTTCACCCAGGAGGGTAGACTCGATGCTACTTTGTATATGGTTTCGCCCTCTACCTCTCTGTTCTTCGCCACCCAGTTCTTCGTAGCAGACCCCTTTCCACAGAGCGATCTCGCCAGCCGATTCGACCCACAGAAATATCCCAGCCCACCTCGACAGAAACTAAAAAAACAGTGCGCAGCAACATCCCAACACGAGAGACCACTTCTCTGTCTCCCCGCTCTGCTTTTATCTGTCTCTCCAGGCTACGTGTCCCAATCATCAAGCAGCCGCTTAATGCGCCGCAACTGCTGTCACTTTGCCATCAGCAGCTGCTGTTACCATGGTAGCGACGCACCCGAGGCTGGCTTGGTGTTCTGTTAAAGTCGCTCCGGGTGGAAACGTCCCTCCGCGGACTTTTTAGTTCCGCCTCTACTTCATCACCTTGTGACACAACCATTAAAAAAAAAGAAAAAAAGTTGTGGGATCATTCAGGTAATGACACAATATTAATATGTAATATGTAATCTGTCTTTATTTTGAGTTTGTATTTTATTTAGGCTATTAAACATCTGTTATGTGAAAAAGATTTTTCAGGGCAGTAGGCTACTAAATAGAAACTATGGGCCCTATTTTAACGATCTGAAACGCAAGTGTCAAAGTGCAAAGCGCAAGTAACTTTGTGGGTGGATCCCGGCGCTGTTGCTATTTTCCCGGCGGGATATATGACTCTTGCGCCCGGCGCAAATCTAAAATGTGTTGGTCTGAAGTCGCTTCATTATTCATAGGTGTGGTTTGGGCGTAACGTGAAATAAACCAATCAGAGCGTCCTCTCACATTCCCTTTAAGAGCATACGCGCTTGTTCCATGGCGGATTGCTATTATAACGACGGATTTGCCGGCGCACGCCAGGAGCGGTTCACAGCCGAGGAAACCGACGTTCATGTCAGGGCCGTAAAACACAGAGAAGTGACATTGGGGATGATGGGAGAAACCCCACCCAAATTAGCTTCGGTTAAACAGGCGTATAATTTGGGTAGTAAATGTGTAGCCTAATCTAGAATTTTTTATTTTTTTATCTAGATAGATCTTTTTCACATCTTCACGGACACAACAATGATTTCCCTCGTGTGTTAATATTTTTCCTTGTAATAATGTATGATTTGCAAAAATGAAAACTGCTGCATCTGTTTATATTAGAGAATCAAAGTGGATGCGGGTTAACATTATGGCAAGCACGCGCCCTTAAATTACTACATCACTAACGCGCAACGCGCCACTGTCTTTAGACTGTTTTTTCCCTGGTCAGTTGCGCAATTGCTTTCTAAATCTGGAAAATAGCACCATTGAAGTTTTGCGCCGGAACACGCCTCCTCTTTGCGCTGAACCGCCCCCGCGAGCGCAAGTTCATTTCCTAATTTACCGACGTGCGTCTGTGGAGGGAAAAGTCCGCTGTGCGCGGGTGCAGAACAGGAATGATACATGCGTCGGTGTTCAAAGTCAATTGCGCTGGGTGCAAGATAGGGCCCAATGTGTGTATGATCCGACTTATTAAAACAATTATAAAAATAACATTTTGGAGATTCTGCAAGGTGTATGTAAACTTATGACTAAAGTGTAAATGTTACAAAAATGACAACATTATTAGACGCCAAAATGTTGCTATGGTTATCAAGTTTCTTATGTTGCTATGTGTCAAATCATCGCAATTTCATGACTCAAAGGACACAAATTAAGTGGATTCAATCCCACATTTAAATGCAGTTATCACTCTTTATAATTTACAGTGTGAACGTAACCACTATTCTCAAAATCTAATAAATGATCTTTGAAGGTCTTCATCAGCTTTGTAAAAAGATGAAAACAGAAAAGAAATCAGCCATGAACAACATGCTGCTCCGTCAAATAATGCAACAAATGACAGATTTTTATTTATTTTTATTAAACAAATGTTCACTAAAACAGGCCCCAAAAAGGTAATGTCTGCCTAACTTCCTGTTTCAACAATCATTCGTTTTCATTTAAGTATGAGTGTGTTTGTCTTACCGTGTTGTAGCTCACCAGATCAATAGCAACCAAATGACTGCTTGCTATTTAGACTGATGGACTTTGTGTGGTTAACACCGTTTTTTTTTTTAACACACAGTGGGATAAATGTCTCTGTCTCTCCTTCCCCCCCTTGAAACAACATCACTGAGATGAAACTCTCTAAAGAAAATCAATTTTCTTTTCAAGTTTCTATAATTTGTTTTATATATATAGTTTGTATTTTTCTGTTCACCCTCTTCATTGTCACCATTATGGTTTGTTTAGTTCATGGACTTCTAGTTTGCATTTCTTCAGTTCCTGTTTTCCTTGTGTTTTCTGTCACTATGGTCACCATCATTATGAGTTCATCTAGATCAGCTGTGTAGGCCTACCCTTCATTATCTCATGTGTGCTTGCCCGTTGTACCCATTCCTTCACACATGGTCCGATCACCATTATGTTTAGTTGTGTTTGCCATTGCCTGTCTGAGGTATTGAGATTAAACTCTTCAGTTTCTGAACTGGATCTGTCTGTCTTCATCTTCCTTCCTGAAACACAATGTGACAATCATGAAGTTTAGCTGTTGTTTTTTCACTGCCTGTCTGTCACCCCCTGCTGGACAGCTTTGGTTATTGTGTCTCGTGATTCACTCATAGAAGCGCTTCCGTACAGCAGTGACGGTCCTTCAGCTCCTTCAAGTAGTTGGTCATACTTTCTAATGGTCAGAACTCAGGCGAGTATTATGTAATTTTTTTTTTTTTTTTTTTTACTTTTCTTTCATTCACAGAGCATTAGGGACTTTGAAAAATCCTGAATGCGAAACTGACCAATCCAAATTTATATTCAAATTGCACAACATCATTTGTGAACTGCAAATGAAATACAAGCAAACACATCAATAGCCCTGTCCCAAATGCCACTCTTCTCATATGCACTTTTGTTTTTGTGGACTTAATGGCTGTCGTGTGCATGTGTCTGTTAAAAGCCCACTGAAGTGCCTTGGAACGAGTGGCTTTGTATGATGCGCTGACGTAATTTCCACCAAAACGAGTATGGGGAGGCTGCAGACCTGGAGCCAGTAGATATACGACCCAAGCAGTTTTTACGCCCCTGTTGTTCCTGATGCGTCCAGTAGGGGGAGGCTGTACAGCGACACGAATTGAGGTATGTTTTAATCTTTTTTTTAATGAATGAATGAATTTATTTTGTATTGCAAATGAAAGGATACAGACATTAACAGTAAGAAGAGGAAAGAAAACAAAAAACAAGGGGGGTATACGGACATCAAAAGAGATTGAATTAGGCTACACAAATCAATACAATATTACATTTTGTCAATAAAAAATTAAAGGTTCTTTACAACAGACTCAAGGATATTATTTGTTTTAGCAACCTTTGAGTTTACATTTCGTTCTGTTTACCATATTATTCATGAGGATGAATTGCATAACATGCCAATATTATTGCATAACGTATTTCACTTTTCTTTTTGCAAATTGCAAATTGTTAATTTGCATTTCTGTTGTAATTTTCGTTAGATTTTGTTTGTTTTACACTGCAGATCGATCGAACGGGTGTTCGTGTAGGCTGTTAATTAGCCTATAAGACTTGCTTTGCATGTTATTTATGAGAGGCAGTATTGCCATTTCTTTTACACAACGGTCTACAGTTCCACACACACTTTCACGTGTTTCTTCCGTCTGCCGACGGTGTCGCCATTTCTCATTTCACCCGTTTTTGGGACCGCACATTTTCCCGTGAAGTTTGCTTTTTATAAATACCAATTATTGCGTAGAGAGCGGCGTACGCTTTCTTTTGTGCGTACGCAACGTTTATAAATGAGGCCCCAGATCTCAGTGTAATGTAAACGCAATCAGCCGTCGTGTCTGCATTCACAGGTGGACGTCATTTAAATCCCCCAGTCTCCCCACGTGGCTGTCAGAAAAAAATGGCCAGACGCAGTTTAGACAATAAATTAAACTTATTTGAACCTTAAAATAAACGTCAATATTTAAAACAGTTTATTTAGACTTACATGATACTGTGTGTGTCATTTTTCATTTTAATTGTGCAACATTATCTGAACGAGGCGATCGCCTGTACAATCACAGCTCTGATCATGAGATCTTAATGAAGAGCGTGCGCTGCTTTGCCAGAGGAATAATGGGAATAAACGTTTAATATTATTATTTTTTTAAATGTTGAATGTTTTATTGTTTCGGCATGTTTATTCATCTCCCATATAATCATTGCATGCTATAACCTTAAACCCCAATGATCGATGATGTGACTTGTTTAACATGATCAACCCAGTTATTTTTGTATGATCTACTCTGTAAGTATTTCTTTATTCAAGAAACGCAATTTGATTTAAGGATGGAGATTGCACAGGAAAGTAAGTGAAAGTGAGTGAGTGAAAGCAATTGGGACATTGCTTAATTTGTATAATCTTTACTCTTATTGGTGTCGTGCTACAGACCTAATTTAAATATTATGCAGGAAACAGAAATCCGATCGTTTTTTTTAGATACAGAGGCTACTTAATATGAACAATGGTAAATGCATGGTGTCCTGATTTCCTAATGATCCGATCTGCTTGATCGGATCATGGTGATCCAACTCTATCTCACGACCAATTCGTACGAATTTGTATGAGTGATTAAAAGGTGGCTAATTCGTACGAATTTGTACGACCTCACTCATACAAATGTGTACGATTTGTCTAAACCCACGTGATGGGTAGGTTTAGGGGGCGGGGTCAGGGGTAGGTCATTCGTATGAATTCATATGATTTTGGCAAATCGTAAAATATGTACAATTTAGCAAAAAACTTACAAATTCGTACGAGTGAGGTCGTATGAATTGGTACGAATTAGCCACCTCGTAAAATTCGTACGAATTGCCGTGAGATCGGGTTGGGTGATCGCATGTTAATGTAAACGCAGCCAATGATTCTGCTTATTAACATGTGGTGTCACCACTAATGGTCAATCATCACTTAATTAATCACTTAATTATCTCAATAACTTTAAACACTGCTTCAGGCTACGTTTACACGTGGCCGGTTATTTTCATAAACGGACATTTCATCCCTCTCCGTTTTCAGAAAAGTGTTCCTTTTAAAACGAACCCGTGTATATGCCGTCAAGAGAATGCCAAACCTATAGGTGGCAGTGTAACGAGAAGCTCAAGCCAACGTTAGCCAATCAGAATCCCGAAAATATGGGTCGCACTTTTGACGCAGTGCAAGTTCTGTCGCATACTGTGACGTCGACTGCCTAAAACTCAGTTTTTCTCAGTTTACATGCAAACGTGAAAACTGAGTTTTCCAAAATCTCCACTCTGGCCGGAGTTTTTAGAAAGAATCGTTTTCAGAGGAGAATTCTTCGTTTGCGTGTAAACGAGGGGCACAACCAAAGGGAAATGTCTCCCTTTTTTAAAAATAACCATGTACGTATAAACGGGGCCTCAGTGTTACTTTAACACCCTGTAGTGTGGACACATATGTACACTGAGGAGTGTTAATTTAACACTGGGGATTTTGCTGTGCACACAAAAAAAATGTGTGTGTTTATATGTATTTACATTTATATATATATATATATATATATATATATATATATATATATATATATATATATATATATATATATATATATATATATATATATATATAAATGCATATTAAAGAAAATTGGAAACAAAAGTGTAAATCGCTATACAAATAAATGTGAATTGAAATTAATGAAAACTCAGCAAACATAGCATACATAGATTATCTTTCCTTGAAAACAGTGCCTTGTTTTACCGTATAATATTATAAGCAAATCTTCTCAGAATATTTTGACAGAGATAAAAATAAAATGATCTCAGTGTGAATTACTTCATCAGCTTTGATGGAGGATGATGCAGAAATAAACACACAGTTTGTATAAAATTTTAGCAAAGGAATAGTCATGCTGCACTATCAAATAATCAAAGACATTGTGAAAATAATCACTGATGATTTAATTAAAAGCCACATACTCACATTTGAATATCACTGAGTTTTTATTTAATGTCTATCAGCTCTGAGATCATGCTAAAAAAAAGTCCTTTGACACATAAACCTCTACGATATCTCCACATTGTCTTCTGAGAAAACGAGCCAAAAATAATCATGATGTGGCGATACACTGATGCTTGTCCAATCAAATGCTCTGATGAGTGAGAAAGTCCCTCACCTAAGGCCCCGTTTACACGATGGGAAAACGCAGATATTTCTCTGCGTTTTGGCCTGTCATTTACACGAAAACGCCGTTTTTATCCCAGAAAACGATTATTTCTAAAAACTCCGGCCAAAGTGGAGATTTCTGAAAACGCCGGTTATATGTTGTCGTGTCAACTGGGAGAAACGGGGTTTTAGGTTCTCTCTTGTCGATTCTGAGGATTCTGATTGGCTTGCATGGCTTTATCCATGGCTATATTTATTAAAACAGAAATGTGTATTTTAAGAACACGTTTTATAACGTGCTCTGAGCATTCAACACAAAGTTGGCTTCAGCCCCGCGACTTATAAAGTAATCGGGTTGATGAGCGCGTTTATGTCACACGTTTCCCGCTGTTCGCGCATAACTTTTCTCTATTGGTTCTTTATTTGTTTTAAACAGCAGACGTAATATTAATCCGTCTCTGGTCATGATTTGGAGACAATGAGCATTGAACCGTTTTGCCGTGCTGCTTATATTTATCACGCAGTAAAAATGCCCCTCCCCGCGGCCAAAACCAGTCGTCTGTGGATGAGAATCCAAAACAATTAGTGGGACGTTGTCAATACTGAAAATCTATTACTATAATATTTTATGGATTATATTTATTTTATTTTATTTTAAGAGTTCAGGAGTCTGCCCATCTGTGCCAACCATAGCATGTTGAAATCCAAAAGAAATTCATTTTGCACATTATTGTGTACTGTATTTTCTATTGCAGTAAATCTATCCCAACCAATGTTAAAGAAAACAAGGCGGCATGTGGTTTAAAAGATGGAAAGTAAAATAAAAAGCACATCTGTATGCAATACAGTTCCATTATTGTTCATTATTACCCAGAGCGGCTTACTATAAATAATTTGTGCGACCAAATCATGTTTTGCGCCAGTAACTGAAAAAGTTAGTAGCGCAAGTGCCACCAGTGGAAAAGGTTAGTGTAGTTCCCTGCACAACATCAGTGTGTGTAAATGAACTGATCATTCGATGAACAGAAGATATTTCTCAAGTCAAGAATAATGTGTTATATGAGCTTCATCTATAGAAATAATCATCGGTTTTAATTTAATTACCAATGGTGTTGAATCTCATCAGATAAACAGCAACCAAAGGACTGACTCCATTAACACATGCACTTTTGAATCTAAAGATCGATTAGTAAATGATGCTCTTACCCGTTTACCAACACTCATGACCATTGACAAATGAACTAAACAAAACCAGTGTTGGGTTTTTATGTGATCAACACGTTATATTTAACACGAGGATATGACACTTCCACCAGTGCTGATAGCGGAAGCAAAGTTTAAGCATGGCAACATCAGAGACAACATTAGACTAAAGTGTTAAAGTTAAACTGGTGAAACTCAGTCATTATAATGTTTTCAAACTTATGTGCATATTTAATGCACTGCGAGGAGGAACGTGGAGTGAGGAAGCTTCCGGAGGAGCCACTAGGCTGAGGGTCTCTGGTGGAGCCGACAGGCCGAGATGAGAGAAGAGAGGCGGAGCCGACAGGCCGAGATGAGAGAAGAGAGGCGGAGCCGACAGGCCGAGATGAGAGAAGAGAGGCGGAGCCGACAGGCCGAGATGAGAGAAGAGAGGCGGAGCCGACAGGACGAGATGGGAGAAGAGAGGCGGAGCCGACAGGCCGAGATGAGAGAAGAGAGGTGGAGCCGACAGGCCGAGAAGAGAGGCGGAGCCGACAGGCCGAGAAGAGAGGCGGAGCCGACAGGCCGAGATGAGAGAAGAGAGGCGGAGCCGACAGGCCGAGATGAGAGAAGAGAGGCGGAGCCGTGGGATCCTCTAGGACAGGCGCTCCCAGTAACTGCACACAAGTTGTTTGTGCCATAAGTGTTAAAACACAATTATGAAAGATCATTATTCAAAATTGTTAGTTAGAAGTTATGTCATGTTTTAAAAGCAGTATTTGTATTACTTTCCACACGAACTCAATACTTGCTGCATCAATAAAAAGAGATTACAATAATATGAATAAAGTTTCAAGTGCCTAACCAAAGAGAACACTGATCACCAAATTGGTGAGTTCAGACAAAAACAATTGAGGAAAATCAACATCAATTTAGGAAGTCAGCTTATGTGATGTTCTCTCATATTTTTGTGGTTATATTGACAATAAGATGGCTTGGGAAATGAGTGAATGCAACTAGAGAAAGATAACTGCAGAAGTGGAGGAAATTAGTGAAAAGTATATTAAATGTTCTCATAATGTTGGGAGAAAACATTCTTAGAACAATCTTATTGGAACATCCTTTAAACATTATAATGACAACACACTTCAGATGAAGAATGTTGTGTTGCTCTTTTAAAAGAAAATACTTGGAACATGGGAAATAATTTAGCCTCTCCCATTATTGTTGCTAACTTTTCTCTTAAACTTATGTAAAGTTTACGCAAGTTTTAGAATAAAAAACTTTCAAAACAATGTTCATGAATTCACCACATATTGTCATTAATATTTGATGAATGTTCTCATAATATTGGCTGAAAACATTATTTGAACAACATTCTTCTAATGTATTTTAAATATTAAGGATCAATACATTTCTGGCTTAAAAATGTTTCATTAACTGAGCTCAGCCCGATCATTAGTATTGACACATGAAGTTAATGTTTAAAATCACTAAAGGAAAGAGGAACGAACATTTGAAGTCACCATTGTGCTGATTAGTGTTTCCTGTAGTTTGGTTCTTGAACCTTGCTGCAATATCAGTTCGTATGGAAAAACAATCAAGTCACTGTGTGATAAAAATGAGATAAAATAACATCAGATGATGATGGTTGTAGTTGAATGGTGAGTGGACTGACTCACTGATTCTTTATCAATGCAGGAATACCTGCAATTGATTAATTAAAATAATAAATATGAAGGGTAAGAGCCCGATTAGAGGAAACACTAAAATAAATATTAACCCATTAAGCGGCACCTCTTAAATGGTTGTAATTCAAGAATGCTTTGGAATATAGATGTAAGATTGGTCTTGTTTTAAAGAAGACATCTGGGAGATTTTTGTAGAAGTGAAATACATTAAGAAAGTTAAACAGAAAAAAAGGTTATAGATGTTTGACTTTATGAAAATGTACAACAGAGGTGCCTCCAGGAGCAGGATTGAAGACCTCTGATGTACAATGTTAACATTTTTATTATTCATATTTTATATAATATATATTTTCAAAACCTGGAGGACAAAATGCAAAAAAAGAAAAGCCAAAAATCTGAAAAAGTTATGTTTCAAATTTTAGGTTGATATCTCAAAAAATAAGCTTTCAATGAGATTTAGTTTGGGCGCAGTACCACACTTTTCCACTAGTTGACATTAATGCCCATATAAGAGCGCCTCCATTTCCATATGTGGTTTGAATGATCTGAACAATTATTTTTACAATTTTCATACAATTTATGAAGTAGACATCCTATTCAGAAGTAGTGTTGGAAGTTTGGCAGATTTTAAAATGAATTCAACCTCTAAGAAACAAAAAGATCCCGTATGTGCATTATAGGTTGATGAAATAAAAGATAACAAACGATATTCGCTTAAATACTTATACAGGCAAATTATCAGTGCTGGTACTACTCGACCTCAGTGCTGCTTTTGACACTGTCGATCACAACATACTTCTTGACAGGCTGGAAAACTGGGTGGGGCTTTCTGGGATAGTCCTAAAATGGTTCAGGTCATACTTAGAAGCGAGAGGTTATTATGTGAGTATAGGAGACCATAAGTCTGAGTGGACATCCATGACATGCGGAGTTCCTCAAGGCTCAATTCTTGCGCCACTCCTATTCAACCTGTACATGCTCCCAATGAGCCAAATAATGAGAAAGAACCAAATCTCTTACCACAGCTATGCAGACGACACACAGATCTACTTAGCCCTATCGCCTAACGATTACAGCCCCATTGACTCCCTGTTCCAATGCATTGATGAAGTAAACAGCTGGATGTGCCAAAACTTTCTTCAGTTAAACAAAGACAAAACTGAAGTCATTGCGTTTGGAAACAAAGATGAAGTTCTCAAGGTGAACGCATACCTTCACTCTAGAGGTCAAACAACTAAAAATCAAGTCAGGAATCTTGGTGTGTCTCTAGAGTCAGACCTTAGCTTCAGTAGTCATGTCAAATCAATAACTAAATCAGCTACTATCATCTGAAAATGTCAAAATATCAAACCTCAATACATTGCAGATATGCTCACTGAATATAAACCCAACAGATCACTCAGATCATTAGGATCACATCAGCTAGAAATACCAAGGGTTCACTCAAAGCAAGGAGAGTCCGCTTTTAGCTATTATGCAGCCGCAGCTGAACCAGCTTCCAGAAGAGATCAGGTGCGCTCCTACAGTAGCCACATTCAAATCCAGACTCAAAACACTTCTGTTTAGCTGTGCATTTACTGAATGAGCACTGTGCGTCCGACTGTTCATACTGTATTTTATTTTATTTTTTTATTCTAAACTGTTTTAATTATTCTTATTTATTTTGATTATTTTAATTTATTCTATGTAAAGCACTTTGAATTACCATTGTGTATGAAATGTGCTATATAAATAAACTTGCCTTGCCTTATAGCTCGCTGCCACATCACAAATGGTGAATCTATTATTTTTTTCTTTATATTTAAAACATTTTCAGAACTTATTTTCTAAAATAATTGAATGGATGCTATCATTTGAACTGTTGGCATGAAAACAATCTGAGGTTTCTACCATTCTTTCATGATAAATAACGCTTCAACGATTCAAAATAAAGGTCTGAACACGCCTTAGGAGTATGAACATATTTTTGTTGCAAATTGATAAATTACGGCTCCTCTGTAATTTATTTAGAAAATCAGTCAACAAATATGTAAACTAGAGATTGTATGCTTTCAAATGATATATAGTTTGTCAATATTAGTTTAGGTTTAGTATAGGATATTACTGTTTTAAATATAATCGTGCTTTACAGTTGCCTATATGGCCTACTGACCATGTGGGACTGACACCGTGTCCTAACCAGATGCGTTACGATAAGATTCCAGCGACAAATAATTTGTCTCTCCACAGTCAGCTCCAATTCAGATGTCCAGCAGAGACTGACGCTGTGTCCCAATTTGCATACTAACTGTCCTAAATAATATTCGAAAGTAGAATTAGTACCTTCCAAATTGTAGTATGTTGAAATGAGTTTTCCCGAGATACCCAGATGGTCTACTATTTCCGGTCAGAATTCGAAGTGCAGATCCGTGAACTCTCTAACAGCCAATATTGGCCTCAACCCATCGCGCCTTGGACGAGGTTTCGATTAGAACTACGAACACAAATAAAATGTGTCTGACAGTTATGTTGAGAGGTTTAGATAAACTTGTTTGAGTGATTAATTATCAGTATCTAACCTGACGAAAATTTATTTAATCAATGTTGTCCCACATTTTATTTCATCTGCAGCAGCATTGTGAACTTTTGTAAAGATACGTTGGTTTAGCCATTAACTTTTAAATGCATTCAAATTGCAAACACATGAGGAGTCTCCGCATGAAAGACCCACGACTGGCAGATCAAGGTGCTACAACATTTCTCTCCTAAACGATAGGAAATTAAATTAGATTGAATTGAGGATTTTAACTGTGACAAGAATATTGACAGGGCAGTTTACGGTGATGCACACAACAGATCTGTCCATTAAAGATGACGAAGTAGTATGTCTCAAAGCTTGCCTACTTTTTTGCTGCACACTCAAAAGTATGTACTTTTTCTTCACAAAAAGAGTAAATACTTTTAGGGCGTAGTATAAGTAGGAGAATTGGGATGCAGCATGAGTTGAACTTTGACTGTTCCCTAGTGCTCCGATTTTTTGGACTTTGGACTTCCTTGTTCATCTTTTTCTCCATCAATATTTATTGTAATAAAACTAGTTTTTGCTACAGCTGCTGTGTGTTGTTTCCCACTGTCCCTTCCCCTGATAAAGAACCTGTTTCAATAGTGAGTTCCTGGGGTCTCAGTTTCAACTCGTGGCATAGTCGGCTACAAAGTTTTTTTTTAAATAATTGCATTAGTCACTGGGGTCTGACAATTAAATGTTTAATCTTGTCTTGCCTGTATGTTTTGTGTAAACTTCTGAACGCCCCATTTTAAAAAATCTTGCTTCCAACGCCCCCCGTGGGTACCGCCTCCATTGTTAGGGCGTCATTTCATTTTGCACGGGTTCCGCAAAAATGGGCAGGTCAGTACTATTTAAATAAACGCCGCTCATTCTAGAGACCAAAGCTCATCTGAGAACACATACTGAACTGTAACTGTAAGAAAATGCAAATAATGGAATTAGACATCTATTATAAAAATTTTGTAAAACGAGATACTGAGGATATAATTGGACCTCAAACACCAAATCACCAGCAGGATGAAGGAAAAGCTCAAAAGTGCAGTAAGTACAAAGTTTATTCTGAAGCAGTGATGGTGTGATAATGTTTGAGGAACTGAGAAATGTTGCATACAATTTCAATAATTGTAAGAACAATACGTCAATGTTTATATATTTTTTTATATATTCAAGCAAAATATTTATTTTCTTTTTAATATTTTTGCATATTTTACCATTTATTAATTTCTGTGAATTTTCATTTATAAGAGAGCATTCATAAGAAAACTCTTTAAAAAGACCTTTCAAATGTTGATTTTGTAATCTTTTACTGAATTGTTATTTACTGATATGTGTGTGTTTTGTCTCTGTGTGTCAGGAGGAAGCAGGTGTTTGGTGTTGATGACAGTGTGTCTCGGGCTCATCTGTGTTCTTCTGCTGGTCTTCATCACACTGTACATCACCACCACAGCAGAGAGAGACCTGTTCAAGAGTTACAAGAACACAGTTGAAGAGTTCAATCAAACTATCAACAGCTTACAGGACAATTACACTGATCTAATGACTGAAAAAGACCAACTGAAGAACAACTTCAACTCTTTGAGTCAGAAGAACCTGGAGCTGGAGACCAGAATCAATGATCTCAGTGCTGAGAAAAGCCAGTTACATGGAAGTGTTGATGCTTTGAGTCAGGAGAACCTGGAGCTGGAGACCAGAGTCAATGATCTCCGTGCTGAGAAGAGCCAGTTACAGAGAAGTATTGATGCTTTGAGTCAGAAGAACCTGGAGCTGGAGACCAGAGTCAATGATCTCAGTGCTGAGAAGAGCCTGTTACAGGGAAGTGTTGATGCTTTGAGTCAGGAGAAACTGGAGCTGGAGACCAGAGTCAATGATCTTAGTGCTGAGAAGAGCCAGTTACAGGGAAGTGTTGATGCTTTGAGTCAGGAGAACCTGGAGCTGGAGACCAGAGTCAATGATCTCAGTGCTGAGAAGAGCCAGTTACAGGGAAGTGTTGATGCTTTGAGTCAGGAGAACCTGGAGCTGGAGACCAGAGTCAATGATCTCAGTGCTGAGAAGAGCCAGTTACAGGGAAGTATTGATGCTTTGAGTCAGGAGAAACTGGAGCTGGAGACTAAACTAAAGATATGTGAACAAGGTTTGTGCAAATGGATGTATATGTTTATTTTCACTTTACAACACAAATACTGAGCAAAGTGTTTTTGTTCATTAAAAGGAAATGGCAGTTTATTCATATCCAGTGAGTCGAAGAGCTGGTCTGAGAGCAGGAGGTACTGCAGAGATCGAGGAGCTGATCTGATCATTATCAACACCGAAGAGAAGCAGGTGAGTGTGTGTGTGTGTGTGTGTGTGTGTGTGTGTGTGTGTGTGTGTGTGTGTGTGTGTGTTTGTGTGTGAGTGTGTGTGTGTGTGTGTGTGTGTGTGTGTGAGAGAGTGACTGTTAATCAATGAGAGGAATCACACTTATTCCTGTTTATATTCACACAGAGGTTCATAACTGCATTAGTGAAGGAGAGAGTGTGGATTGGTTTGTCTGACTCTGAGACTGAGGGGATCATGAAATGGGTGGATAATTCAGCACTGAAACGAGCGTAAGTGATAAAACACTCTTTAGAACTGGAAATATAAACAATCATGCCTAGAGAATCTGGAAAAACAATTATTCCAATCCAATCAATACACATTTCAATCAAAACACATTAAGTTGCATGACTACTTTACTTTGAACTTTAGACTCAAACGTTGCACATAGATGCATAACTTATGCAATCTTGCAGGTAATCTTTTGAGAATATGAGTCAGAGTACGGTAATTTATGTCAAAATTCTTCGCTGTACTTCTGATTGATTTGTGTTTTGCAAATGTAACCTGCCTGACTGCCTTTAACATTATGTCAGGTGGTGTACTGCTCTCTTTCGTTGATAATTTCGAACCATCTTTCTTCCTTCCTTCAAAAACCTTATTGCAATTAGAAATAAATTACAATCCCACAATGTTTTTTGAGCATGTTCTATGTGTTTATTTGTACTGGGGCAAGTTGTCACATGCCGACTTGCCCCAAAGTCATTGAGACAACTTGCCCCAAACTGACATGTGTGCTAATTGTTGGCTAAATCTCAAAGTTAACTCAACATAGCACTTCAGTTAAAGTATCAAAAGACATGTTATAGTCTCCTCTGTTTTGTGCAAAATAATATTTGTTTTAACATTCATACCTAACAAAATTGTATTGCATAAAATTTTAAGTGCAAATGTTTTACTTTTTAAGCAGAAAAATAAGAAATTTGTGCTAAGATTAGAGTGATCTTGACCACATGTGAACAGCAAGTTGACTATAAGAAGAAGAAGTCACACAAAGGGTTTATTTTATTTTCGAGATAGAGCCTCTAATGTTGGAGTTATGAACAGTGTGTGACAACTCACCCCACTCTCCCCCCTAATACTGTAAATATTCTGTTTTTGCTCTATTTCTCCAATGACAATAGTTCCAAACAAGCCACCGAAAAAATATATTAAAAAAGAATTCCACATTTTTATAAACATAAATACATGCTATATATGAATATTATTAATATTACGATATAAATGTATAAGAAAGTTAATAATTTCTGAGGTAAATAAATAAGGTTGAGGCCAATACAAACTACTTTTTTCTGTTTGGTTTTGCAACTTGACTTCGACTTGACTTGACCCTTTAGACTCGCCTTGACTTGCTTGAAGTGAACCACTGACTTGACTTGACTTGGTTGTGTGTACTGCGATACTTGCTTGAGACTTGATGGTAGGGACTTGAGACTTACTTGACTTTTGTCAAGTTACTTGAACATTTGTGACTTACTCCCCGATCATAGTTGGCCATCGATGCTTTTAAAGCAAGGGTACGTTAAAACGCACCCCAGATTGACATTGTTTCTGTCATTCATCAACAGAAGTTCTTATTGAGAAATAACAGATGTTTAGGTGTTGATGTTTGGTTGAAAATGTCACCAAACCATTGTGGTGATCATTGTTTGCTTTATTTGGGCTCTTGACATTTCTGATTAACTTTCAGCAATTGACCCTTTGCAGGGAGCTTGATTGACAGGTGATCTGACCAATCATACTTCTCCATTCGCCATTTTGTCCAACAAAGTAGTCAGGAGAGTTAGTAGATTAACATGGGAGGATTTGAGCTTGAGAAGCGGAGTGTACTGACGCCTTTCCGCGGTTAAAACAACATTCCTTCTGATGTTCATTCATGTTTATTTGATGCTATAAATGAACTAGAAGGAAGAGATGATCGGTTCACGAGCGGCTTTAACTGAGGCGACACAGCGATCTGTCACACACATTAAAAAGCCACAAAACGGTATTTATTGTTTACATTTCTTTTAAAAATGACCAAATTTGAAAGGTGAAACTTTGTTTAATTACAAAAGTAACTGAAAAGTAAGCTGGTCTGTCTGTCAGTGTGTTGTCAGTGTCTCTCTGCTCTGCGATGTATTTTTCACTGCGTGAGAACATGGTGTGTGTGTGAGAGAGAGCGGCGTAGCTTGTCGGACATAGCGACAGTAACTAAGGGGGGCGGGTCTTAGCGAACGGTCAATTGCAGGTGTTATTAGAAAATGTTTCTGCTCTGATAAAGAATCAGTGATCAGACTTCAGATGTGATCAGTGAATCAGATCACATCCTGATAAAGTCAACATTAACAGTCATCATCATCTGATGTCATTTTTTATCAGGTTTTTCTGATCACACTAATACTGCAGCCAGAGGGAAAGTCTGATAAGACTATCAAGGTTCAATAACCCAACTACAGAAAACACAAATGTTTGTTCCTCTTTCCTTTAGTGAATTTAAACATTAACTTCAGGTGTCAATACTAATGATCATGCTGATCATTACACATTTCATATTACAAAAGTAACATTTATTATCCAGCCGTTGCCCTCAGGCAACATTGTGCAATTGTGGAACGCAAGAAAATACAAAGCATCATATCATCAAGTTATCATATCAAAACTTTACAGTGCTGTTTCAAGGTAAAACATTAACAATCACCATAACCTTATCATAAAAGCATGCACATACACACAAGGACCTGCATTTACACATGCACATACACCAAAACATCTCCTTCCTCACTAATGGCACCTCACTGCGTGTGAAAGTTGAGGAAGCAATTCCTCTCCACATAAAAACACAGGTAGATACCACATTTACACCATCACCAGGCTCCTCATTCTCACTCTGAACTTCTTCCTTCATCTTCATCCTCACTCTCGCTCTCACTCTCTCCCTGCTGAACTGTCACTAGACCTCATCTTCCTCATCACTACATGCCACTTCATCCTCACTCTCATCAACTGGCAGTGCTGTGCTTTATACCTTTTTGAAGTGTAGCGTTCAGATTCATCTCCTGCATTAAATCATAATATGTGTGCATATATAGTTTGCTATTTACCTTTCTTATAAGTTCATTTCATAATCACGCAAAAACTCAAATACATTTAGAATTTTTTTCCTCTTTTCCTTTCAAATAAATGTATACTTTTATTCAAATCTAGTATGCCTGGTATGGCCTTATGTGATTCCATTATGGTAGGCTACAATGTTGCCTCGAGGCAACATGCAGTTTTGTAATTTCCTACGATACATTTGATGATATATAATGTAAAGTTTTTTGAAAATACTTACTTATTTACTGGACAAAAATGAGTGAAAATGCCCTTTTCAGTGGAGAAAATATGAGGCCATGTGTCATGTGTGCTGAAAGAGGGAACAAAATTGACCCATGTGGGTCATGTGACCACTCTTTTGCATTTTCATTGGTTAGTATTTGAGTTCTCCTCCACTTAGAGAGCATTGACCAATTACATTTTTTATTACGTTTTTATATAAAAATAGCTAAACTAGACTGTTACCTGGAGGCTTCACCGTACCATGAAGCACAGGGGATTATACTGTGTAGCGTCCAACTTTAAGCCAGAAATGTACGGTATTGATCCTTAATATTTAAAGGTTGTATCAGCGATTGTGGGTGACGTCACTTCTGTTTGTGTTTGAAGCGAGATCCTAAACAAACCAAGTTAGCTCGCCCCTCCCTCCCGTTTCAAGCATCATGAAAAAAAAGGATCATGTACGCGTATTTCTTAGCTAGAGCTACCCAAGTTTAGTCAAGTTTTTTCTCATATTATTTCAAGAAGTATATTTTCACACACAGTTCACATCCAAACAAGTCAGCACTAGCAGCTACTCACCTGTCCAGAAGAAACAGTGCAACCTCGGCGTCCGATTTGAGTTGGTGAAACCAATTGTTTTTGTGTGCAGATCTCAGAGCCTACGCTGCCTACAGAGATGAGTTTTTTTGACAGCCTGCTTATGGGGCGGGCAGCTAGCGGATCGTTACGAAAGATTAGAAGAATGTGATCATTTATGTTTGGAATCGCTGATACAACATTTAAAAGACAGAAGAATGTTGTTCAAATAATGTTTTCTGCCAACATTATGAGAACATTCATCAAATATTAATGACAATGTGTGGTGATTTCATGAACATTGTTTTGAAAATGTTTAATTCGCACAATTGCATAAACTTTACACACATTTAAGAGAAAAGTTAGGAACAAAATCTATGGGACAGGCTACTAAACTTCCCCAGGTTCCAAGTATGTTCTTTTAAAAGAGCAACTCAACATTATTCATCTGAAGTTTGCTGTCATTCTAATGTTTAATGGATGTTCCAAGAATATTGTTCTTTGAATGTTTTCTCCCAACATTATGAGAACATTTAAAAACCTTTTACAAACAATGTATACATTTTTTTTTTGTGCTAACCTTTTTAAGAACATTAATAATGACCAGATAACATTGAATAAACACTGGTAATGTTACTGGTAGAATGTTTGTTCATAACTTTGAGATAACCTTGCCAGTATAGCCAATGTTATTAGATTGTTCCCTGTTAGCTGGGGTGATGCTATGAATATTGTTGGCTCTTTTATGATGAATAGCTTGTTAAGCTCCTCATTTGTTGTTTGCTGAATGGATAAAAACTGTCATTGAACATCTGGGGTCCCGAATAACTGAAAATCTGACACACTTTATTCAGGTTTTGGCGCAGAGGTGAGCCGAATAACAATGGTGGAAATGAGGACTGCATTGAACTGGATCCTGGACGAGACCCTGTGAACAACTGGAATGATGAGCAATGCTCTGATAAGAGGAGATGTATTTGTGAGAAATAAGTTGCGTCCAGTCTTGTTGTTCTTTTGCTTCTATTATTGATGATCTATGAATAATTCTTATTGTGAATGTATATTTTCTGATTTGGGTTTCTGTCTTTTAAAATAAACTGCCATCTGATCTGAATTTGTTAGAAGGGAAATGTAAAAATTGTCATTATTTTCTCATTGCTAATACACTCACAACATGTTTCTCACGATGTGAATGAGGGTGATCTGGGACTCCAAACCTCTGATGTGTTCATGACTATTATTCTGATATTGAGTGTCTGTGAAACTGCTTTTTGAGTTTTCATTGAATAAAATGTTCAATAAATAAATTTTATTTTTGTTTTTATTTCATATTTAATTCTTATGTATCTTATTATTGTTCATTATTTCAAACAGTTGAAAATCTGCTGTTAACAAGCATAATCACTGAAGGAAAGAGGAATACAATTGACTAGATTAAATCCACTGAAGAGAAAAGAAGACATTAACAATCAACTTATGATAAAATAAGACATTAAATCTGTGAAGATCTCAGCAGAGGAGGATTAAACAACTCCACAAAAAGCATTACCAGCTTCACTTATTACTAACCAGACTGACTTTATTTCTGTCAGACGTCTACAGAAGCTCTTATTGAGAATTAACAGAGGTTTAGATGTTGATGTTTGGTTTAACCCCTTATATTGGCACAGCCATTACAGTTTACTATAATAATTATTATAGTTATTGGCCATTTTATTCAAAGTGAAAGCAATACAACTCAAAAGCAGTTTCGATATCAGAATAATAGTCATGAACATAGACATGTATAAAGGCTAGATGGCTCAAGGCGGAGTCAGCTGTGTCGTCAACTTGGCGGCCATCTTAGGTCAGGAGACTGCGC
Source organism: Phoxinus dragarum (assembly GCA_033366665.1). NCBI lineage: Eukaryota > Metazoa > Chordata > Actinopteri > Cypriniformes > Leuciscidae > Phoxinus > Phoxinus dragarum. The sequence continues at coordinate 68,246 of JARPMJ010002564.1, forward strand.
TGCTGCTCCCTGCTGCTGTGGACGGAAGGTGAGTGACAAATGCTCGTAACTTGCTGAATTCTTGACGGATTTACAAACGGTTTGGTTTATTACAAACCTTATTAACGTGGCTATGATTTGTGCTGATGCCGATGTTTAAATTGTAGCTTCACGTTTTGAGAAACGCTTAACATTGCAGCGTAGCTGTGTGTTTCATGGCATCCCTGACGTTTATGACACACCAAGCCGTTTGAAAATCGGTTGAAAATTGAGCAAAATATAGTTATTTCAGCACTACATGCACAATAGACTTTAATGTTATAACTGGACGAGCGGTGCTGTCCTAAGATGGCCGCCGTGTGACGTCGTCGGGTCCCATTGGCTCTTAGCGCCGGTAAGCCATCTAGCCTTTATACATGTCTATGGTCATGAACACATCAGAGGTTTGGTGTCCCAGATCACCCTCATGCACATCGTGAGAAACATGTTTTGAGTCTCTGCTGCGCCCTGCTGGACTAGAGATAATATATCCATAGTGCTATAAAGCAGATACAAAAGAATGAAATATGAAATGAAAACAAAAATGCTGTGATAATAATGAAAATTGACGATTTTATTAAAACAGAAAGTAGTTCAAAAGAAGTTCAAAACACTTTATTTCAGTCAGACTGTTGTGTTTGTGTAGGACTCAATAATCACACCGTGTAGCTCCGTTCATATCTCGTTTACTTCACTGCCGCAAACCTACATTCTCCGACCTTTGCCGTAAATCAATGCAATAAGCCTTAAAGGCACATTAACCATGTCACTCACAGTGCATAACATAACTGAGTCCAACAGGACACATTACTGAACATTTTCAGACATAACACAGACGTCTACAGAAGGTCTTATAGAGAATGAACAGTTTAGATGTTGATGGGTGTGCTGGCGGGGACACTTCTGTACTTTACTGTGACTTTTACCTCAACACTTCAGACCAACAAATGAGACACATGATGTTATAATAAGAATAAGGTCATATTAATATTGAGTTGCTATAGTAATGGAGCGAAACATTTCCACAGAAGACGCAAAGTGCAGAATTTCACATTAAAGCAATTACATAAGAAACTAAACAGACAGTTTTGTATGGAGCTAATATTCTGACAAAATGATTTGAATTTGAATTGTGTAAATTTGAATTATTTGCAAGTGTAATCTAACAAAATTGAATTTTAGGTGGTAGTTTAAATAGTTCTGAATTTGAATTTTTTTAAACGAATATTGAACATTTGAAATTTAACAAATTGAAATGTTTTTATGGCTGAATTTTATAGACATGTATTTTCAAACAGTAATATTCAGTTTTAAAAAATTCAGATTCAAGTTTTCAAGATGAAGAAATTCGGAACTTCAAATTCAGTTTTCTAAAATTCAATGTCAAAAATTCAAGTTCAAAAATTCAGATCTGACAGAAAGTAGCTCACAGGTCATCCACAGGGAAGAGTAGATGATCTCAGAAAAGTCGAACAGATCATTTTGGCCAATTGGGGACTGCGGAAGTTTTCCAGCGCGAACGTGGTGGTGGTTCAAGAGGTTGCCACTCTCTGACTCTTGTCATGAATCGCCCGGAGGTAAGTGATTCTTAAACATGAATGATGTTGTGTTTATATGTTAGGTTAGCGTTCTCAGCACGTGGGACATTTGTCTAAGCGGTCTCTGGTGTTTGTTTTAAAGTATATTTTGTGTAAAATTGATTAGAACGCCACCGTGTCTACTAGACCTAAGTTACACAGACAGGACGCGAGCGGCGCGACGCAACAGCTTGAAGCGACTGTTGCAAAGAGCTGGGACTAGATCAGAAATAGGATGGGGAATCCGTGTGCTGTTGGGGATTTCACAGGTCGCGTCCGGTCTCTGTGTCGTACATAGCATAAGGTAGCCTACGAGAGGGTGTGCTGTATCGTGAATACGATGCAAACCGGAGTGCTTGCAACCCCTTCAGACGTGACTTATTCACGAGACAGCACTAGCCTTGCACGGATTCCCCATCCTATTTCTGATCTAGTCCCAGCTCTTTGCAACAGTCGCTTCAAGCACTGTGTTGCGTCGCGCCGCTCGCGTCCTGTCTGTGTAACTTAGGTCTAGTAGACACGGTGGCGTTCTAATCAATTTTACACAAAGTATACTTTAAAACAAACACCAGAGACCGCTTAGACAAATGTCCCACGTGCTGAGAACGCTAACCTAACATATAAACACAAAATCATTCATGTTTAAGAATCACTTACCTCCGGGCGATTCATGACAAGAGTCAGAGAGACTCTTCTAGGGACATATTCTAAAACGCTTAACGTGGCTCACTGTACGAAGACAGTGATATTAAAGGACCAAACTCAGTACAAATCATATTAATAAACCATACTTTGTGTAAAAAATCTGAATATGAACGCAATGCGTTTCCGCGTTAAGCATGTTCACCATAGAAAACTGTTATAAGAAAACGCTTAACGTTGCTTACTGTACAAAGACAGTGATATTAAAGGACCAAACTAAGTAGGCCTACACATCATATTAATAAACCATACTATGTATAAAAAATCAGATGAGCCCAGAATATGAACGCAACGCGTTAAGCATTTCCTTACCATAGAAAACCGTTAAGAAAACGCTTAGGGTGGCTTAGGCTATTGTACAAAGACAGTGATATTAAAGGACCAAACTCAGTAAAAATCATATTAATAAACCTATAAAAAATCAGATGAGCCCAGAATATGAACGCAACGCGTTTAATTAAGCATGTTATAGAAAACCGTTATAAGAAAACGCTTAACGTGGCTTAATAAACCTTAAATGGTCCTTAGTATGGTTTATTAAGGACCATTTAAGGTTTATTAAGCCACGTTAAGCGTTTTCTTATAACGGTTTTCTATGGTAAGAACATGCTTAACCGCGTAATTAAACGCATTGCGTTCATATTCTGGGCTTATCTGATTTTTTATACAAAGTATGGTTTATTAATATGATTTGTACTGGGTTTGGTCCTTTAATATCACTGTCTTCGTACAGTAAGCCACGTTAAGCGTTTTAGAATGTCCCTTAGAGAGTGGCAACCTCTTGAACCACCACCACGTTCGCGCTGGAAAACTTCCGCAGTCCCCAATTGGCCAAAATGATCTGTTCGACTTTTCTGAGATCATCTACTCTTCCCTGTGGATGACCTGTGACCTACTTTCTATCAGATCTGAATTTTTGAACTTGAATTTTTGACATTGAATTTTAGAAAACTGAATTTGAAGTTCCGAATTTCTTCATCTTGAAAACTTGAATCTGAATTTTTTTAAACTGAATATTACTGTTTGAAAATACATGTCTATAAAATTCAGCCATAAAACACATTCCAATTTGTTAAATTTCAAATGTTCAATATTCGTTTAAAAAAATTCAAATTCAGAACTATTTAAACTACCACCTAAAATTCAATTTTGTTAGATTACACTTGCAAATAATTTAAATTTACACAATTAAAATTCAAATCATTTTGTCAGAATATTAGCTCCATAAAAATCCAACAGTACAAATGTAGTGATCTTGACTATTTACATTCTACTTTAGCTTTCTTTGCTTCTGCAAATGTGTTTGACAAACACACTGTCACAATATGATAAGTGATTTAATAAGAGTTAAGAGCCCAACTAATGGAAACACTAATCACTGTTATGGTGACTTTAAATGAAACACATTAGAGTTAAACCTCTGTTAATTCTCAATAAAAACTTCTGTAGACGTCTGACAGAAATAAAGTTGTTTAATCCTCCTCTGCTGAGATCTTCACAGATTTAATGTCTTATTTTCTCTTCAGTGGATTTCATCTAAGGCTGTGGCTGAAGTCAGTTGTAGTTCTTGTGTTTCTGCTCGTCTCTTTTTCTGTTCTCTTCTTTCCTTCAGTGATTCTGCTTGTTAACAGGCTTATTATTGCTGAAATAAGTCCATATTTAATATACACAGGTTTTGTGACTCCAGTTCTGGTTTATTTCTTTGCTCTTGGCTGACACATAAAGTCCAGGTTCAGAAAGTAAAAGTCCTCCTCAGTATTTTGTTCCAATCACCTGGATTTGCTAATTAGCAGTTTTTCAGCCAGGAGATAGAAATCAGCTGACTGAGGTCATGGGTGGAATAAACATATGGCAGGACTTCTACTTTCTGACCCCTGGACTATACACCTCTGCTGGACACCAAACCTCTGATGTGGTCATGACTATTATTCTGATATTGAGTGTCTGAGAAACTGCTTTTGAGTTGTATTGCTTTCACTTTTAATAAAATTATCAATAACCATTATTATTATAGTAAACTGTATTATTGTTTTTATTTCATATTTCATTCTTGTGTATCTGTTTATTGCACTATGGATTTGCTCCAGTCCAGCAGGGGCAGCAGAGAGCAGGTTTATCAGACTGGAGTGATCAGAGAGGAACAGAAACTTCAGATTCAGGCACTTTCTGCTGTTCTTGCATCATCAATACAAAGCTCCAGTTTGGCCTGTGTAAGTGTGTTTGAGTTTATTTGACGCTCACAGATTCCTCTTGTTGGCTTTTGAAGCTGATAACATGATGAATGTACAATACACAAACACAGAAGTGTGAGTCAGCAGTGAGTTTTTAGGTTTGACTACAAGTTTTTATTCTTGTTGAAGGCCAGTGTGAAATGAAATCACTTCTTGTTTAGAGTTAGCAGCATATAACTCAACATTAAACTCCAGAAAGGTGTACAATATGGCACCTTTAATAGAGAGTTAAAGTTTTATATAATCGTTTTTAGTTTTATATGATGAAAGTAATTTTCCACCTTGATGTAAATACACTCAAAAAAAAAAAAAAAAAAAAAAATCACTGTCCTTAGAGAAATGTAGGATCTTCCAAGCTTCTACCGTTTAGATTTGAACTCAAAGGTAAAGGGTTATTCCTTTACTTTATTTATTTATTTATTTATATCATCATAGTGAAAATGGCAGAACAGTGACATCTACTGAGAACAGGAAAATGTGAATCTCCTGTTTTCACCCACTTGTGTTTAATAACAGGAAGTCCTCATCCCACAATCTCTATTTCCCATCATCCTCTCTGTTCCTGAACACGACAGCGATGTAAATCGTCATTCCCTTCCAGTTTATGGTCATCAACACACAGGTCCAGTTTGGCCAGTTTTAGTGTGCTTGAGTCAGTTTAGGCGATCACAGATTCCTCTTGTTGGACGTTGTAGATGCTAACTTGATCACAGTGAAAATTCCACAATGCTTTGACTATATGAAGATGAATATGCAATATATATTCAATCATACAGTAGTATAAGCATACAGAGAGTTTTAGAGTGAGAATGAAATTATCTGTGTCTGATCAAATAAAAACCACTTCCTGTGTTGGTACTATTTAAAAACACGGCACACATCTTAAAGACCACACCTCATCCGTGAACACATCCTGTACTGTTCTGTAAGTTTGAGCTAATAATGGAATCTGGGACCTTTTATGTAAGCAGAAATATTAATAACAGATCGAGACCTCCAACACCGAGTCGCAGCAAGGATGAAGTAAAAGATCGAAAGCAAAGTAAGCAGAACGTTTTGTTTGACGCAGAGACGGCGTCGCTAATGTTTGAGCGGATGAGAAATGTTACGTAACGTTTTAATCGTTGTTTTCTTTGGAAAAAAAACTGTCATTGTTTCTGATTTTATATGAAATGTTCCATATTTTAGCGTATAGGAATTCCAGATGTTTGTCATTGTAAAATAACATAAAAAATCCCTTCCGTCCCAGCAAACACAGGACGTCAATGTGACGTCAGGAACGTCAGTCAGATGTCATATTTTGGTTGAAAATGAAAGTCAGGTTGACGTCTAAACCCAACGTTTGTTTGACGTCAAGCTCCAACGTCAGACAGATGTTGAATTGTGGTTGGAATAAGCACCGCAAAAAAATGTGACATGCATGGCAGCACATTAAATCTGTGAAGATCTCAGCAGAGGAGGAGTCAACAACTCACACAGCATTACCAGCTTATTACTAACCAGATTTACTTTATTTAATTCCCGTTTTAATGAAATCAATAGTTGTACTTTAAAGTCACCATGATGGTGGTTAGCATTTGCTTTAGTTGGACTCTTGATCCTTGACTTTAAAAAAAAAAAAAATTTCTCAGGCTGCCAAAACTGTGTTTGTACAGCACATTTGTTGAGGCAATATAGCTTAGAGGAAATGAAATCTGGTGATGTTGAATGTTTATTGATAATGATGAAATCATCAACTTGAAATCTCCTGAGTCACTGATTTGTGTCTAATTTTTTAGAAAAAAAAATTTTTTTGTAGCTTGTTTTATGTTCAGAGTTGATCTGATTATCAGAAAATTTTGTTTGATATTCACCATTGTTGAGATTCATACAATGTTTATTGATATCTGTGTGTGTCTGAGTAATGCCATAGATTAAAAGTTTTGTGCACTAAATAGTTTTAAAAAAGCAAGTATATTATTTGATAAGCCACACTGCTAGATATGGACTAGTATCAAATAAATTATATTATGAATAAAATAAAATTAAAACAACTAAAAATAATTATTTCATTAAAACTGAAATTAAATAAGGTAAATCTGGTTAGTTTTAAGTGAAGCTAATAAGTGTACGGCCATGCATTTCACCTTTTGGTTTGGTTTATTCCAACCAAAATTCAACAACTGTCCAACGTTGGACCTTGACGTCAAACAAACATTGGATTTAGACGTCTGACCGACATTGGAGTCTATATCCTGTGCCTGCTGGGGTTTGTCTAAAAACAACGCTTGATTACTAACAAAGGTTGATTTGAAACATTTTACATTTAGTCATTTAGCAGACACTTTTATCCAAAGCGACTTACAACTGAGGACTACAACATACTTTATAATAATATGAAGCGTATACACTGATGTGTGTGTGTGTGTGTGTGTGTGTGTGTGTGTTTTGTCTCTGTGTGTCAGGAGGAAGCAGGTGTTTGGTGTTGATGACAGTGTGTCTCGGGCTCATCTGTGTTCTTCTGCTGGTCTTCATCACACTGTACATCACCACCACAGCAGAGAGAGACCTGTTCAAGAGTTACAAGAACACAGTTGAGGAGTTCAATCACACTATCAACAGCTTACAGGACAAGAACACTGATCTAATGACTGAAAAAGACCAACTGAAGAACAACTTCAGCTCTTTGAGTCAGAAGAACCTGGAGCTGGAGACCAGAGTCAATGATCTCATTGCTGAGAAGAGTCAGTTACAGAGAAGTGTTGATGCTTTGAATCAGGAGAAGTTGCAGTTAGAGACTGAACTAAGGAAGTTATCTACACAAGGTTTGTACAAATGGATTTATATGTTTATTTGCACTTTACAACACAAATAATGAGCAACGTTTTTCCTGTTTATTGAAAGGAAATGACACGTTTTTCATATCCAGTGAGTTGAAGAGCTGGTCTGACTGCAGGCAGTTCTGCAGAGATCGAGGAGCTGATCTGGTCATTATCAACACTGAAGAGCAGCAGGTGAGTGTGTGTGAGTGTGTGTGTGTGAGTGTCTGTTAGTTAATGAGGGGAATCACACTTATTCCTGTTTTTCACACACAGAGACTCATAACTTCATTAGTCAAGGAGAGAGTGTGGATTGGTTTGTCTGACTATGTGACTGAGGGGATCATGACATGGGTGGATAATTCAGCACTGAAACAAGGGTAAGTGATAAAACACTCACAGATACACACTTCAAATGCATTTGTTAAATCCTTTTAATTCTCATTCAATTCTGTTTTTGTTATGGAAACATAAAAATTTCCAGTTTTCTGGATGTTAGAGGTACGTGTTTTTAAGGTTATGATGTTCCTGAAAATTTTTTTCAATGACAACTTATCATTATAGGAACATTGATTTGTAACATCCCAAGAATAAAATAAATGTCCAGTTTCCTGAATGTTAATAGAACGCCATTTAAAGGTTAGTATGATGTTCCTGAAACATTATTTCAAACATTTGAACACCTGCTGTAAACAAGCAGAATCACTGAAAGAGAAACCACACTGTTCGCCCTTACTGTAGAAAAATACCAACTTATTACAATATCATATCATTTTCCATTAAAACAGTAATATACTGTGAATTAACAGCGCTCAAAGTCGACACTCAGAGGCTGTTTTCCCAATCACACCCTATACCCTCATTCACTATTCCCTACACTAGTTCACTAATATAGTCCACTTGACTGAAAAGAAGTGAGTGAATTGAGACACTGATGAACACCTGATAAGCAGAATCACTGAAGGACAGAGAAACAAGAACAGAAAAAAAGAGAAACACAAGAACTACAACTGACTTCCATTAACACTGAGTGTGAAACCAGTTTACAAACCAGTTCAACATTATTTATTTCATACATGTAGAAAAGTTATTGTTGAGAATGAACAGAGATTTAGTTAATAATAAAGTTTGTTGTCACCATGATGGAGATTATCTTTATTTCAGTATTTGCTTTAGTTGGTCTCTTGTACCTTGACTTAAACCTATGATTGTATGGGTATAATACCATATGTATGATGAACTATAGCATGAAACCCAACAAAATGTATATAATCAGGTCAGCTGAAGAATATTGAAAACATATAGTGCATTAAAATTGTATTAACTCCTGTTTGACATTGGCACAGACAGACATCAACAATCAGCGTATGAATATCAACAATGGTGACAATCAAAAGTTGCATGTCGCAATGCATGCTGGGTTCCAGGATAGTATAAAACTCCCAGCATGCACTGCTGCATGAGTAATAATTAAAATATATATATATATTCCCACCATTGTTGAGATGCATGTTCTAATTTGTGATATCACTGTTAGCTTTGTTATTTATGGTTATGAATGTGTTAAAATTTAATTATTCATTGTTTCTGTGATTTCATAGTGGTTATAATGTTACACTTTTGTTTGAAAATTAAACTCTAAATGAGCGAGAATCAACTTCTTAGTGAATAGACAGGCTATATGATGATTTTGTCATAACCTCAATCATTCACAAACTGTGTGTATATAAGTCTGTATCGATAACAACTTCTGTAGATGTATGACAGAAATAAAGTCATACTGGTTAATAATACGTGTAATAATGTGTAATGGCTGGAAGTCAGTTGTAGTTCTTGAGTTTCTCTATTTTCTGTTCTTGTGTTCCTCTTTCCTTCAGTGATTCTGCTTGTTAACAGCAGGTGTTCATCACTAATGCTCAACAATCACTTAGATATTCACTTAATTATCTCACTGCAACACTGTCAATGTTACTTTTTTACTCTTTGTAGTGTGGATTTTCCTGTGGGGTTGAAAGGGTTAACGGTGTAAGATGAAAAGACACACCCACGAAATGTATTTCAACAGTAATAAACTGTAAGTTATAAAACAGTGTTGCCAGTAGTTTACTGTAAAATGTAGTTTTTTGGGTCACCGTTGTGCTTAAAAGTGGAGCCTGTGCTTCAGTCCAGGAGAAGATATAGAAACATTGATGATATGCTGTTGCTTTATTTAACAGGCGGTGACTGTGTAGTTGCTTGTCCAGTGAAAATCTTTTTTTTTTTTTTTGTGGTTTCTAATGAAAGTTCATAATAACTCTTTGCTCATGTATTTAATGCATTATACATTTTAGTTAATACTATTAAATGACAGGTGGTCAATTTAAGGCAGTCGGTTTTTGTAAGTGAAAATAGTTTTAACTCGAGTTTTAATTTAGTGCATTTTACAGTAACAAACTGTATATTACAGTAAAGAACTGTACAATTAACAGTTAATTACTGGCAACAGTGTTGCCAGTATGTTACTGTAAAAAAAAACCCGGTAAGGTCTAACAGTGCAGATCAACTGACTTCAGCCACAGTTCTTATGTGATGTTAAATCTCTGAATATCTCAGTAGAGGAGGATTAAACAACTTATTACTAACCAGATTTACTTTATTTCTGTCAGATGTCTACATACGTTTTTATTGAGATTATCAGGGGTTTAGTTGTTGATGTTTGGATGAAAATGTTTAATTTGAAGTCGCCATTGTGGTGATCAGTGTGTGCTTTAGTTGGTTTCTTGACCTTGACATTCTTTAATTTTCAAACAGAAATTGCAGATATTTGTTGAAGAAACACTTTATTAATGTTACTGGATGAATGTTTGTTCATAACTTTGAGAGAATTTTGCCAAGTACATTAGGATTCAGGATTTTTATATTGTCATTCCAAGTCATGAGCTGAAAGGAAATAAGGGTACTGAAAAACACTCACAAATAAATAACTAAACTACTCATCATGAATAAATAAATACAAATAACAAATCATACACACCCATATAACTGATGAGACAGCATCCGCAGTGGAACCTGTTCTTTCTATATGCGTATTGATTCTGGTCAATGCTGGTATCAATTTGCTCACTGATTTGAGTCATGATCAGCTGCTCAAAGCACTTCATCACTATCGGGGTGGAGTGCTACCGGGCGATAGTCATTCAAGCATGACACTGTAGTAGTCATAGGCACAGGAATGATGGTAGTAGATTTGAGGCATGATGGTACAACTGCTTTAGAGGTGAGATGTTACAAATGTATTTCATAACTTTGAGAGAACTTTGCCAGAACATTAGCCAATGTAATGGGATCATTCCCTGTTAGCTGGGGCTATATGGGGAGGCTGCAGACCTGGAGCCGGTAGATATACGCTCCAGGCAGTTTTACGCCCCTGTTGTTCCTGATGCGTCCAGTAGGAGGATATACTGCGAAACAACATCATTAAATCGACGCTAACACATTAATAACCCGTCCATAGACTCGACAATTTTGTGTTTTTTGTTCATTTAAATATAAACGCTACAGTGTAGATCTGCACGGATTTAAAATAGAAAAACAGATGCAGATATTCAGTCGGTGTTCACTCTCTTCACTCAGCCTAGAGAAGACTTTTTGTTTTGTGAATTGAAAAATTAAAAATACACATAGTTGGATCAACTACGTGTTATGACAAGTAATGATATGACCTACTGCAGTTAGGCTTATTCACCATTTGTTTTTATATGGAGACTAAGTTAAATATGTTGTTGTGAATTTATATAAAGTTACATTTAGATATTAACCATATTTAGACCATTAGACATACAGTACCGTGTAATCATATGGATCCTCAATTTAATATCTGCTGTACTATTCTCTATTGGTCATCATACAGCTACAAAACAGTGTCCTACATACGTGGTAAGATTAGTTTAAGCCAGATCGTCCTGAACTTTTTGGTAAATTCTGGGCAAGTTTCATCTGCATAAAGACAGAACCATCCAATGGCAAAACCTTTAAACTCAAAGGTTGCTAAAACAAATAATATCCTTGAGTCTGTTGTAAAGAACCTTTAATTTTGTATTGACAAATTGTAATATTGTATTGATTTGTGTAGCCTAATTCAATCTCTTTTGATGTCCGTATACCCCCCTTGTTTTTGTTTTTGTTTTTTTTTCCTCTTCTCACTGTTAATGTCTGTATCATTTCATTTGCAATACAAAATAAAATAAATTAATTAATACATTTTAAAAAAGATTAAAACATACCTCAATTCGTGTTGCTGTACAGCCTCCCCCTACTGGACGCATCAGGAACAACAGGGGTGTAAAACTGTTTGGGTCCTATATCTACCGGCTCCAGGGTCTGCAGCCTCCCCATACTCAGCCTGGGGTGATGCTGTGAATATTGTTGGCTCTTTTATGATGAATAGCTTGTTAAGCTCCTCATTTGTTGTTTGCTGAATGGATACAAACTTTCAGTGAACATCTGGGGTCCCGAATAACTGAAAATCTGACACACTTTATTCAGGTTTTGGCGCAGAGGTGAGCCGAATAACTATCTAGGTACAAATGAGGACTGCATTGAACTGGATCCTGGGAAGAGACCCTGTGAACAACTGGAATGATGCGCCATGCTCTGAGAAGAAGAAATGTATTTGTGAGAAATAAGTTTCCTCCACTCTTGTTATGCTTTTGCTTCTATTATTTTAATGAATCATTCTTATATAATTTCTAATTGAGGTTTCTGTCTTAAAAAAAAAAAACTGCCATTGTATCTTCGTATGAATTTGATAGAAGGAAAATGTAAAATTGTAATTATTCTCATTGCTATAATAAACTCACAACATGTTTCTCACGATGTGAATGATGGTGATAGGACACCAAACCTCTGAAGTGTTCGTGACTATTATTCTGATACTGAGTGTCTGAGAAACTGCTTTTGAGTTGTATTGCTTTCACTTTTAATAAAATTATCAATAACCATTATTATTATAGTAAACTGTATTATTGTTTTTATTTCATATTTCATTCTTGTGTATCTGTTTATTGCACTATGGATTTGCTCCAGTCCAGCAGGGGCAGCAGAGAGCAGGTTTATCAGACTGGAGTGATCAGAGAGGAACAGAAACTTCATTTTTTTTTTTTTTTTTTTTATTAGACATTAGACATAACAAACATCAAAAAACACACTAACATGACATCCAAAAAGATAACTACAAATTCCAGAATAGAAAAAAGAAAAAGAAAAAAAAGAAAAAAACATGAAAGGGGATAAACCAATTTGTTATAAATATAGAAACCAATCATTGGTAGGCTATACTTAAAGAAAACAACAACATATATTAAATCAATTTTCAATTAACTTCAATTCTTTAGCAAATATAATTGTATCACAACATTTTTGGTTATCAATACATTTGAGAGACTCAATATTACAATTCAAATTCACACAAAAAAACCTTCAGACACGGTTTAGAGTTACTCAATTTACACTTATGAATATGAAATTTACCTAACAATATCATAAGATTCATCATAAAATGAACAGAAGCAATTTTCGAATCAAAATAAATAATAACATCTTTGGATGCAAGTTCACAATTATGACCAGATTTCTGTGAAAGTGACTAGAAAGATCATCCCAAAATTTTTTAGAATGATAACATTCAAAGAAAAGATGTATAATTTTTTCTGGCTGATCCAAACAAAAAGTACAATTTTCGTCAATATCCATAAATTTTGATAAAGTATAATTACTAACATAAATATTATGAAGAATGTTCAAATGTACTACACGAATTTTGTTAAATATACAAAACCGAAAGGGAAGTAACCAAGCTTTTTTCCCAGATAATCTCTGAGAAGCAAATATTCCAGAAAAATTTCCCTCTAGGCTGAACAGATCTATTTTTATAAAATATATTTCTAATGAATTTATTGAGCACTTTTTACCGGTAATGTCCACACCATTTAAATAAAGAGTGGGATCAATTCTACATATGTTAAAGGACATCATATGACTTCTCTTTAACATCATTAAACCAGTAGGAATGGCTTTTATGACAGAGTAATAGTCTTTATATTTAATAGGAAATGTCCACTTATTCATGAAATTTTCATAAGAAAGAAACTGAGCTGACTGATCTAAAAGGTCAGATAAGAAGTAAATTCCTTTGTCTTTCCAACTCTGTAAATAAAGAGATTTCCGGTTTACTGTAATATAAGCATTATTCCACAAGATTGCTTTATGTGGGGAAAAGTTATGTACATAACATAACTTCCAGGCCTTAAGAGCTTGTTGGTAGAAATTGGATAATGTCACAGGCAGTTTGCTAATAGAGTAATCACATACTAACAAAAAATTTAAACCTCCAATCTTTTTAAAAATATTATATGGAATAAAAAACCATATTGAGTCTGATTTAAGGAGACAGTTTCTGAGCCATTTTACTTTGAAAGTATAATTTAAATCGAAAAAATCCAAAAGCTCAAAACCACCTTCATTTCTTGGACCATGAAGAACCTCCTTTCTTAAATGATGATGTTTATTCCTCCAAACAAATTTAGTAAATAACTCATTGATTTTTTTACAAATTGAATCTTGAACAGCAAGAGATAAAGCTGGATAAACAAATCTAGAAACCCCTTCTGCTTTTGTTAATAGGACTCTGCCTATGATAGTCAAGTCTCTTTGAAGCCAGTTATTAAAGATATTTTGAGTTTTTTTAAGTTTGGGGGAAAAATTTAATTCTTGGTCTTTCCACTGTTATCTTTTGTAACATTATTCCTAAATACTAAACCTTGTTTCTTTACTGGAATATTACATATACTTTTTTCTTTTGAGTCATAGAGACACATTATTTCACATTTATTTACATTTAACCTTTAATCCTGAGGCATCAGAAAATGTACCTACTAGCTGCAATACTGCAGGCAACTGTGCTTTATCTTTCAAAAAAAGAACAGTATCATCCGCAAGCTGAGTTAGTCTAAGCTGTTTATTGAAGATGGTAAGTCCTTGAATATTTGGAGAATTCAAGACTTTTATGGAAAGAAACTCAACTACAATGAGGAACCAGAAAGGGGCTATAGGACAACCTTGGCGCACTCCTCTACAGACGGGGAATCGTTTAGAGGTGTTTGGATATAATTAATTGAGCTATTAATACCTTTATGGAACATTTTGATTATAGAAATAAATCTTTCCCCAAAACCAAAAGACTCAAAAGCCCTATACATAAACTGATGCTCAATCGTATCAAACGCTTTGTGGAAGTCTAAAAAAAACCATTAAAGCCTCTGATTCTACTAAATTTGAGTAGTCCTAATAAGTCCAAAATTAGCCTAATGTTCCAACTTATGTGCCTTCCAGCCATAAATCCAGTTTGACATTCATTAATTATTTCGTCTAGACCTTTTTTCAAACGAGCTGCATAAACAAGAGATAACAATTTATAATCTACCATTTAACAATGTTATAGGGCGCCAATTATCCAAGATCAATTGATCTTTATCGGTTTCGGAAGAAGGGTTATTAATCCCTGTTTCATTGTAGTTGATAATTCGTTTGATTCAATACATTCCTTATACATTTCGAGTAAGGGGTGTTCAATAATATCCCAGAAGCAGAGATAAAATTCAACTGAAAGACCATCTGTGCCTGGCGATTTTTTCTTTTTCATTGAATGAATAGCTGTAAACAACTCTTGCTTCCTTAGTTCTTCATCACAAAGGTCTCGAAATTGAATAGAAATAGATGAGACAGACTGTTTAACGGACACAAAAAAGTCGGAACATTTATCAGTTTCAAAAACTGATTCATATAACTTAGAGTAGAAAGATTCCACATAATTTGTAATCAATTGTTGGATTTGAAGTTAGTACATCATTAATTTTAAGAGAGGAGATCATTTGTCTTTTATAATTTCGTTTTTTCTAGAGAAAAAAAATAACTAGTATTCTTTTCCCCTTTTTCTAGCCACTTGGCTCTAGAACGAATGAAAGCCCCTTTTGCTATATTAAGATATATATGATCAATTTGAGTTTTTATTGTCTCCAATCTGACCTTTTCTACTTCTGTAAGATTAACTTTTTTCAAAAGGAAGTCTAATTCTGTCATAAGAGCCTTTTTCTTATTCAAATTTTATTCTTAACTTTCTTACTAAAATAAACAGCTGACTGTCTAACTTTAAACTTAAATAATTCCCATTTTTTAACGTGAGACATTTTTCTTATTTCCAAAAATTAGTTGAGCTACTTCTCGAACCTGGGTAACAAACCCTTCATTGCTTAGCAAGTTGTTATTTAATTTCCAATAGCCTCGCATACTATTATTTTTACTATCAGATCCAGAAAGAGTCAAAACAATCATTTTATGATCCGAAAGAGGTGCATGACAGTATGTTAACATCAAATACGTATTGGACAGATTCTGGGTTAATTAACCATAGATCAATCCTTGATTGTAAAGACTTTGAAGAATTACTCCAAGAATAACATTTTTCATTAAAATTAAAGAATCTCCAAACATCCACTAAAGAAAGATTGGTACATAATGCAGTAGTAAACTTAAATTTTGAAGTAGAAAACATATGAGGTGGGAAACGATCTACAGAATCATCTGGGGCGTCATTAAAATCACCACCCATTATCAAAAAGGCACCTTGATATTTCCCAAACAGAACTGAAATAGAATGAATAACCTCCGTAGACATTTTTTTGGCTTGAACTGAAGAATTATGACCATAAAAATTCCCTAAAACAAAAACAGAATTATCCAATTTAACAACCATAAGTAACCATCTACCTTCTTTGGAGCTAACCAATTCCAATACGTCACCTTTAAATTTATTTAGTAGAGTAGCGACACCTGCCGAATGATGAGAACCATGAGAAAGAAGATTTGATCGCCCCACTGAGAACGCCACCATTTAACATCAGATTCGCCACGAATGAGTCTCTTGTAAAAAAATTATATTTGCATTTGCACGCCTAACAAAAATAAACATAGACTTCCTTTTAAGTGCTGTCACGTAAACCCCTAACATTAAGAGAAACAATCTTTAAGCAAACTAAAAACAAAATCAGACATAAAAAAAAAAAAAAAAAAAATCTTATTTGGATGTCAGAACAATGTTATATAAAGAACCCTGAAACAATGAAATTCACGAACCAGTCGGTATTGATCCACTCCAAATTACGAGGAGTCGCATCACCTGGACGAACGCAAATGGCCTGAAGACCGCGCAAGATTTCAGTTCGAATGTCTACCCAGCATAGACCTTTCTCAGTTACTGCTCATCTTGAAAGTTATCCACAGACAATTTTTTTTCCATCAATAAAAGCATCTGCTCCACGAAAAGTAAGCTCTCTTCCCCTGTTCTCTCGCCGCCTTTACCTTTGGCCATAACAGCTTCCTCTGTTGTCTTTCTGCAAATGTCAGGTCCTCAGCCAGGTGAACCCCTCTTTCCTTAAGTGCAGGATGATCCCGTGCAGCTTTCCAGACTTTCTCTCTGTAGGTCCTGAGCGCGAACTGGATGATGACCGGCCTAGGACGGTTACTTCCAGAACCAGGACGTCCAATCCTATGGATTGTGTCGACAAAAAAACGGATGTCATCTACCTCGTCCGGAGTCAACATTTTCAGGATTTCGAGCACTTTGACTCTTATATTTTCTCCATCCGTTTCTCTCAGATTATTAAGCCTCAAATTCCATCTCCTACTGTAGATCTCGGCTTGATCGCACTTGCCTTGAACCATCCGGACCACCTGTTCAATCTGCGCTACCCTTGTTCTCATTAGACTTGACCCTTGCAGAAAGAGATTTCATCTCCTCAGCCACAAAGTCAGTCGTCTTTGCTAGATTGACTATAGCGACCGAGTTCTGGGCAATTTGTTGTTCCACCGATGAAAAACGATCATTAAGAGCGTTAACAGCACGAAGTATATCGGCATTAGATACTTTGAAGTCTTCTTCCTGACATGCTTTTTTTGAAAGAGGACTACCTGTTGGAGTATTAGGGGATGAATCAGCTCCAGATGATGCTTCGAAAAGCGAAGAAAGTAACTTTCTGTCCTTGTTTTTTGGCATTTTGGAAAATCCACACGTGGTCTTGCAGAGTGATAGTCAATATAGGCTTGCGTAAACAGTCTGACGAGATGTCTATGAAGTAAATGTAAAGCATTCGACCTTAAAAATGGTTATCACGCCATAAGACTTGAAATTAAAGGTTACATATTCGGCCAGAAAATGCAACTCCTCAAAACGCCTCAGAGCTCGAACCAACACAACTGTTCAGGTCGCCATCTTGCGCCGGACCGGAACAGAAACTTCAGATTCAGGCACTTTCTGCTGTTTCTTGCATCATCAATACAAAGCTCCAGTTTGGCCTGTGTAAGTGTGTTTGAGTTTATTTGACGCTCACAGATTCCTCTTGTTGGCTTTTGAAGCTGATAACATGATGAATGTACAATACACAAACACAGAAGTGTGAGTCAGCAGTGAGTTTTTAGTTTGGACTGCAAGTTTTTATTCTTGTCAAGGCCAGTGTGAAATGAAATCACTTCTTGTTTAGAGTTAGCAGCCTAGAACACACACACACACACACACACACACACACACACACACACACACACACACACACACACACACCACACACACACACACACACACACCACTACTCATTCTGAATATCACAGCTCATACTGTATGTGTAGACAGAGATATTAAGAACACACCTGGAGCTTGAACACAGAGTAACTGTCAGGATGATGGAAAATATGAAAGCGCAGTAAGCTAAATTAATGTCAAATAATGACCTTATGTATATATGTCATAAAACACCATGTGAAACTTTAAATTATGTTGCTGTAATCCCTCTATATTTGTGACAGTATCTTGCAGTTGATCATTCTTGAGTTCAAATTGTTCAAAATGTTTTCAAGACGAAAAAACTAAAACAATCAAAGCATCATTTGAGTAATCTGTGTATTAGATTTCTTTCCAAGCAGAATGTACATAAATGGGGAAAAAACTTCTCAAAGCCCAGTGTTCCCTTTGCCTATGCTTTTTTCTGGGCAGAGGCGGAGCTTTGCATATTCACATGCGACTGTTTTTTACAATGCAAGACAAATCTAATGCAACATGATTTTACATGTAAAATAGTATGTTCCCATCCATCCATCCATCCATCTTCTTCCGCTTATCCGGGGCCCGGGTCGCGGGGGCAGCAGTCTAAGCAGAGATGCCCAGACTTCCCTCTCCCTAGACACTTCCAGGGGGACACCGAGGCGTTCCAAGGCCAGCCGGGAGACATAGTCTCTCCAGCGTGTCCTAGGTCTTCCCCGGGGTCTCCTCCCAGTGGGACGTGCCCGGAACACCTTCCGAGAAGGCGTCCAGGAGGCATCCGGAACAGATGCCCAAGCCACCTCAGCTGACCCCCTCTCAATGTGGAGGAGCAGCGGCTCTACTCTGAGCTCCTCCCGAGTGACCGAGCTCCTCACCCTATCTCTAAGGGATCGCCCGGCCACCCTGCAGAGAAAGCTCATTTTGGCCGCCTGTATCCGGGATCTTGTCCTTTCGGTCATGACCCAAAGCTCATGACCATAGGTGAGAGTAGGAACGTAGATTGACCGGTAAATCAAGAGACCGCATTACTGCAGAAGCTGCACCGACCCGTCTGTCAATCTCCCGTTCCATCCTTCCCTCACTCGTGAACAAAACCCCAAGATACTTAAACTCCTCCACTTGAGGCAGGAACTCTCCACCAACCTGAAGTAGGCAAGCTACCTTTTTCCGACTGAGGACCATGGTCTCGGATTTGGAGGTGCTGATTCTCATCCCAGCCGCTTCACACTCGGCTGCAAACCGTCCCAGTGCATGCTGAAGTTCCTGGGGCTTCAAAAAACTGTGCGTAGGAACCTTACTAAAAGTGTACGTACGCACAAAAGCCAAAAATGGCGTACGCAAAAAAAAAATCAGATTTATAAAACCGTGCGTACGCACACCTGCACGCAATTTTCACTTTATAAATCACAGCCTACCTGATAATTTGCGCACGCAAAAAAAAATCATTTACCGCCTTTCTCCGCCCACATTCAACCATATATAGACAATGCAAATTACCTCATTAGCCATGCATATATAATAGGAGCAAGGAAATTTGTGTTTTCAGCGATCAGATTTAATCATTTACACCTTATCAAAGGTTTAATCATTTACACCTTATCACATTAATCACATAATGAGTGATAGGCCTACATCCATTTAAGAATGGAAGTGAAAGAAATTAAATTTACGTACTTTCAGCATATAGTTCCTTTTCTGTCTTTAAACTAAACATGCATGTATGTATCTTTAGGACCCATAATGGTGATTTAATGTTATTAAGTTGGCTTGAGAAGCCAACTTACTTACTTATTATTATTATTATTATTCTTTTTCTTATTCTTCTACAAACTCCAAACTCGGGTCAGACCTTCAGACTGTTCTGACTTGGTGTGCTATATCTTTTCAAACTGATTTGACTTTCAGTTTTCTTAAAAATTAATATTACAAATCATAAAAATCCCATAGACTTGCATTGCAGAGTGCTCAAATTGAGCCAAGACTACGGTGGCCCATTAGTGTACAAGCCAAAAACTCCAATCTAAACTCCCTGAAGCCCTAGACTCAATTAAACTACCATTCTAAATCTATCTATCTATCTATCTATCTATCTATCTATCTATCTATCTATCTATCTATCTATCTGTCTATCTATCTATCTATCTATCTATCTATCTATCTATCTATCTTTCAAACTATCTAACTAACTTATCTTTCTTTCTTACTAATCTATCTATCTTTCAAACTAACTAACTAACTAACTAACTAACTAACTAACTAACTTATCTATCCTTCTTTCTTTCTTACTAATCTATCTATCTATCAAACTTTAACCTACTTTAAACATCAAACTACTTTAAACTTCTTCAAACTCTCTGGTCCGGCTTTCTCAAGCCAACTTAAAGTTTGTCTCAACAAACTTTTTTTTCTAGTTTGTATTTTTTGTTGTAACCGGGACCTATGAGCAACTTGTAAATATTAAAATATGTCAAACTTAATTTTGCCATTTTGCAAAGGGTTAATTCCCTTTTTCCGCAGTCAGTTCCTCAAGTCACCATCAGTGTCGCCAAACTGCTTTGTCTTCAAAATGTGCGTACGCATGGGTCAGAGTTTGCGTGGAGGTGCGCATATTTTCACGTCAAGTTTTTCTTTATAAATCCCACCTTTTGCGCAGGAACTGGCGTACGCATGTTTTCAGCCCCGTTTTGTGCGTACGCAAGCTTTATAAATGAGGCCCCTGGTCTGAAGGGGCCAACACGCAACATCATCCGCAAAGAGCAGAGAGGAAATCGTGTTGTTCCCAAACCCAAGACACCCTCCGGCCCCTGCCTGCGCCTAGAAATTCTGTCCATAAAAATTATGACAGAACCGGCGACAAAGGGCAGCCCTGCCGGAGTCCAACATGCACTGGCAAGAAGTCTGACTTACTGCCGGCAATGCGAACCAAGCTCCCTGCTTCGGTCGTAAAGCGACCGGACAGCCCTTAGCAAAGGACCACTTGTAAAAAACACACAGTCCATTCACAACTTAATAATAATTAATAAATAACAACTTAAAGTGTTGAATATGTGTATTATGGGTGCACATGAACTGATTAGTGAGACAAGTTCATAACTATGTTCACAGTTTATAACTAGGCAATGCCATACCTAAGGGAAAAGATGCAACAAAATATATTGATTTCATCTCATTTCCCATCTCTCCTCTCTGTGCTTGTCTGTCCACTGGGTGGCGCTCATCTCTTTGTTTTCCATTAACAACAGAGTAGATGGAAACACAAATTCTCACAAATCTCCATTGGTCTGGATTGATCAAGCTTGAGTAATGGCTCTCTCTCTCCTCTCTCTCTCTCTCTCTCTCTCTCTCTCGTCTCTCTCTCTCTCTCTCTCTCTCTCTCTCTCTCTCTCTCTCTCTCTTTACATTTATAAATGTGCATTATATTTGATATTAATGTGTTCATTGATCACTGATCCAGAATGCAGCAGAGTGGTCTTCAACAAGCCGAAGAGACACACGTCACTCTTGTCCTCACAAACCTGCACTGGTTGCTAGTTGCCGCTCGCATCAAATTCAAGTCACTGACGTCTACAGAACAACCACTGGCTCTGCTCCGCTTTACCTAAACTCATTACTTCAGACTTATGTGCCATCCAGAAGCGTTGTCGTTGTGAAGTTGGCCAAAAGTGAGCCTACGTGGTTATGTGCAACAAAGCGCTGCACAGATATACTATGCAAACACACTCAGGCCCACTGAGAATATAATGAATAGTGGAATAAAATAGGTAGTTTTGTTTGTTTTTTGCGCACAAAAAGTATTCTCCTCGCTTGATAAACATAAGGTTGAGCCGCTGGACTATTTTAACAATGTCTTTACTAACTTTCTGGGCCGGCAAGTTGCAATCCCTTAAGAAGCCTATGGATGAGTGAGACAGCTCTCAGATTTCATCAAAAATATCTTCATTTCTGGACATAAACGAAAGTCTTACAGGGTTGGAACAAACATGAGGGAGAGTCATAATAACTGACAGATTCATTTTTGGGTGAGCTATCCCTTTAAGCAACATCACACATTAAAATCTGCTAGTTAACAAGATCATATACTATTAAGTTGAAAACTTAACAATAACACCAATGCATCATCAACTACACAGCCGCTGTCTTTATAAAAAGCAACATGGAGCACTTCATTGTGTTTTGCTGCTCATATCCTGACTGAAGCACAGGCCTCTACTCTTCAACACAATGGTGACACACAAAAACTCAACAGAAACACTTTAAATCCCAACAGAACATTAAACACTAACAGATCTCCACTAGGCTATATCGTTATGTGCATCCGAGATTGAAAGCTGATGTTTGAAAAAGACTTCAATGAATTCCTCCTGGTGGACAAAACAAACAAACATTCAGTCACATAAAAAAAAAAATTACACATTAACACATTTCACATTAACATTTTTTTCAAACCTGCTCCAGTTTCGTTTACAGTGAAAACTCCATCTAGAGTAAGACAAAGACATTAGCATAAGCACAGCCCACTGTGGCATAGTCGGTCCACTCCTAAACACTTTCATTTCCTTCAGACTTAAAAGAGAGAGAGACACGGAGAGAGAAAATGCACAGCACAGGAAAAAGCATGGAAGACACATTATTTAGTGGAACATTTGCAAGCAAGCAGTCAGGTAATTTACAATTTATAATAGGCTATAGGTAATATTATAAATTGATTCCTACCCTGAATATAAGTAAATGCCAAAACGAAACTTATAGAGACAGAGCGTAACGTGTCATTATCTGAAGACCACGCCCACCACCGGGGGGGGGGCAATCCAACCGTCTCCATTGACTCTGCATGCGAGAGGCTGCCTCCTTGTCATTTCTTGCTTCTAACTAAAGACAGAAAAATGCCTAAAAGCTGCTATGTGACAAGGTGTACAGCAAACAAGCTAAGAAACCCAGAAATAAGTTTTTATAAGCTGTCGACCCCAAAAAAAACAAGTGTTTAAGGACTTAAAAGTGGATACGTTTGTAATCATTCAAATTATTCCGCTTATACCCCGGTCACTAGACTCCAAGGCATCTTTCAGGTTTCATTTCAGGTTTTTGTCCTTTAAACTATCTTGTGTGTAGAAATAAATGAATGCTTTAACAGTTTTGCTAATACATGTTACTTTTGTGCCGTTTTTTTTAATGCCATTTTTTCAAAGCAAAATTTGATTGGATCACCCTGATCCAGATACACACTTTTTCAGATGACCAAATCTGGATTACCAGTGCTCTAAGTGCGGTTATATTTTTCACAATCTTATTTTATGTTTCTAATTACTTATTTGGGATCAAATTTATCTCAATCTTGTTAAACAGTTTTGATCAAAACATGCTGATGGTTTGCTCCAGATCAAAACCAAGATTGGATTTTGTGATCTAACCATATTTCAGAATCCATTTTTTCTTTTGAACAACTAATTTTCAAGATTTGATCCAATCCCATCAGATTACTTTTGAACAACTGGGCCCTGAGGATAGACTCGCATTAACACTGAGCAGTGTTCTTTCAACACTGGGTATTTTGCTTTGATCCATCCATCTGTTCAACTTTTTCTACAGAGTCAGTGAATATTATGCTGTTGGGCTCGACTGGATCAGGAAAGAGTGCGTCAGGAAACACCATCCTGAGCCGAGCTAGAAACCCATTTGAAGATGATTTTTCTCCTGAGGCTGTGACCAGAATCTGTCAGTCAGCAGAAACAGAGCTGGATGGACAAACAATCACAGTGATCGACACTGTAGGACTCTCTGATACATCAGTGAAGATTACATTTGCTGAAACTCAAATAGAGAAGATGCTTACACTTCATAGTGTTGATGTGTTTCTGCTGGTGATCAAACTGGGTGAGACTTTCACAAAGAGTGACAGTAAAGTTGTGAAATGGATCCGGGATCATTTTGGAGCAAAGGCCCTAAAACACACATTCGTGCTCTTCAGTCATGGCGATCAGTTACATGGGACAGTAGAGAGATATCTGAATAAATGCAAACCACTGCGGTCAGTAGTTGATCAGTGTTCGGGAGGTTTTCATGTTTTTAACAACAAAAAAGAAGATCGATTTCAAGTCACAGAGCTTCTGAAGGAGATCAACAAACTGAGGAGGCAGAACAGATTCTGGAAATACACTGAGCATGACTACAATAATACTCAGGATGAACTACTACACAGGAAATGTGTTACTGGAGCAGCTGTGGGGGGAGCAGGAGGGGGAGTGTTGGGAGGAGCAGTAGCAGCAGCAGGAGCAGCATTAGCATCTGTGATGGGAACTGCATTCACTGCAGGACAAGCAGCATTACTAGGAGCAGCAGCAGGAGCCGTTCTGGCAGCAGCAGCAGTGGGATCTGGAGTCTATGTATTCTCAAAAAAACATACACATAGATAAAAAAGATAAATGTGACATTTTACATCCTCACTTATTAAATCACTCATAAATCAGCAGCATAATTGATGATCTGTATGTTTTTTCATTTTCTCTTGGACCTTGCTTTTTTTATTTTAAGACAATCATGTATTCAATTAAATTACAGCTTCTAATTGCAACATAATTATATATCCGCAAGCGGCAATCATCGGGGTCCAAGCACTTTGGATGTTTTAGTGATCCAAATAAAATATATCTTATGATGTGCTTTTTATAGCAAGTCCATCTTGAATCTTCACTGACAGATCCAACGCTATCTCACGACCAATTCGTTCGAATTTGTACGAGTGATTAAAAGGTGGCTAATTCGTATACGATTGTCTAAACCCACGTGATGGGTAGGTTTAGGGGCGGGGTCAGGGGTAGGTCATTCGTACGAATTCATACAAATCTGGCAACTCGTAAAATGTGTACGATTTAGCAAAAATCTTACAAATTTGTACGAGTGATGGTACGAATAAGCTACCTCATAAAATTTGTACAAATTGCCGTGAGATCGGGTTGGACAGATCATATGTGATGTATGTGTGGTCTCATAATTCAACATTTAAATTAAGATGAATTGTGTCATTGAATGTCACCAGACAATTTCAAATGAATATGAAGATATCATTTGCACTTCTTTTGAGGAATTTATTTAGGATGTGTGTATAATATGTGTAGCCTTCTTTAAAACGGTGTATTTAAAACTGTTGAGCTTAAACTTGAATGTTAAATGTAAAATTAAAACCAATTGAAGTTTGATGAAGTAATCATTTAATGTGTAGACATTATAATATAGTGTAATACTGGAATGGAGAAATACACAGAACAAACTGTCTAATGACTTAAGACAGCATGTTAGAACAAAGAAATAAATGGACCAATCCTTGGGATGACGGTCCTTCTGACGGTTATTATGAGCTGTCTGTATGATTACTGATGCTTGCAGTTTTTGTTTTATTATTCATACCACAACAGTACATAAGTGTATTGCTGAAGTTTTATAATGTATATTATCTCGATTAAGACAAAAAAAAATTGTCTCTTCACTTTAAATGGACAGCAATATGCAATTTTAAAATGTGTTTTATTGAGGGGTCGTATGCCTATGCCATAGTTATACTAATGTAGATCAATACATTTATTTCCATTCAAAGGGACAGAAACTGACTAGGCTTAAAACAGTGTTACCCAACCTTGTTCCTGCCGTCACACCAACACTACACATTTTCAAACCCTTCCCAAATCAAGCACATCTGATTCAACTCATCAGATCCTTAAAAGAGAAAAGCTGAATCCGAAATCGCCCCGTAAACCCTCAATCACTATTCTCTACGTTAGTCCACTAATACAGCTCACTTGAAGGAGTGAATGGAAACGAGCCAGCGAACTCGAACAGCCGTTGAGCATACATCGGTTGTGCACTCGTTATTGCGGTGCATTGTGGGATTGAATGAGTGCACGCGATAATGTCCACTATGGCCACTACATAACTAATGCCCTATTTGAAGTATAGGGGACGATTTCGGATTCAGCAAAAAATGAATGTGTCAGATAAGGGAGACATCCAAAATGTGTGGTGTGCCTCCAAGAACAGGGTTGGGAAACAATTGCCTTAAAGTATCAAAGCCTTCATCTTAGATTTAAAATTGCTGATAGTTTAGAATTTGCTGTTGGCATTATACATTAATGTAAGCGAGCTTGCTCAGAATTGCTTGTTCTCGTTGTGTTCTTGTTGTGCACTCTAGCGACTGATGCTAGAGGCTGTGGTCTTTAGCGTCCTTGTTAGAGCAGCCGACTCCCACGCCGGAAACCCAGGGTCGAATCCCGCTTGGCATTACGGCAAAAATTCAGAGCCCAAAAAAGAGAAGACAAACACACTTTTGTGGAATTAACCAGAAATATATTTTCCGGATAAATTTTGCACTGCTAGTAAAACTACTACTTATGAAGCTTTAAATGAGTATTACTACAATTTGTGTTTCTGAAAACTTAGTTGTGCACTTAAATTAATAATAAAGTAGTGTCGCTCTTAGCAGACTAAATTGAGTTTGTGTTGACCGAACACTTTTCCCTCTAGTGGTGAGATGTGATATAATGGTGAGATTTGATATATTGCAGCCTGCAGATCGTGGTCGTCCCGCCCCACACCTACTCTGATTGGTTCAATCGTGTTTCATAGGCATACACGATAGAAAATGTGATCGTAGTTGATATAGGAAGAAAAAAATGTTGGTATAGGAAGGATGGAGTATGTAATTTAAAAAAACTGGAAAAGTTTGTTTAACAAAGCCTTCATTATAATACATATAAAAAAAATGTAATAACCAAAAAAACATTAGCCAGTAACTCGCAATGTCCCTAAAATGATTGTTTTGGTAAATGAAGCTGGTCTTTAGGCTAAGGCACGTACTACGACCCCACAGCATTTAAAAAATAATAATAATGGTTGATTATCCACAGCAGGAGGTTCAGGTCTTCAGGTAGAGGAATGAACTATGATTTAGGCTAAATGATTTATGACATTTTGATTATTTCATATCACCATATTGTGAGAAAGGAAATGAAAAGGATGAATCATATCGTTATCAGTAACATAACAACACATTTTGACAAATTCACTGACCTGCGGTCACATATTGTGATTCACTTTATAAAGTATATTAAATCGAGATCAATGAGACCCGTTTTGTGACCGAATCTTTTGAAACGATTCTTTTAAATCAACTGGTTCACAAGAAATAATATTCAATGATACGGACATAGCGAGTTAAGTTAATGTGTCTCAATTTCTCATATTAAGTGTGCTCTAGACTGAGCTCAACCTATTTAAGCTCTATCTTTGTGTGGCATTAGACACCTCTCTTTTACAGTTTTGTAACTGGATTGATGACATTGGCTAATAATGCATGCACTATGACCTACACCAACTACAAACACATCATGTATGCCTATTGAAGGCGAATGAGCCAATCAGAGTAAGTGTGGGGCGGGGCGTCCCGATCTGCAGGCTGCAGCCAGCTGTACTTTCTGGATAAATGCTGTTAAAGAGTTAGTTCACCAAAAATGTTTAATTCACCCTCAAACACACAAAGGCCCGATGTACTTTTTTGTTCTTTGTTTAAGGGTAAAAAGACGTTTAAAATACCTACTGTTAACAAACATCCTGACACAACTCTACCTGCAGTTTACAGATCAAACAAGGTTACATTCTTGTACAATTCTTATGCATTCATTATCATTAATTGTATTAATTATTTAACCATCGTTTTCCATTTTCCTTTGTGTCTCTTCCGTGATGGTTCTCACTCTCTGTTCATTGGTTTGTTCAGTTGGAGCTCAACAGGTTCACAGCAGCTTTAAAACCACACAATGAATGACTAAAGGGCAAAGTCCTACCGTTAAACCTGTTTTAACACGACAAAAACATCTGAGGTGTCATTCATGTCTATAAATAACACTTCAGGTGTATTTGAACAGGTTTAATGTGTGCTGAATTTCAGAGTTATATACACACTCAAAAGATGTTCTGTAGACGTGGCAGAAATAAAGTCAGTCTGGTTAGTAATAAGTGAAGCTGGTAATGCTGTTTGTGGAGTTGTTTAATCAGATCTTGAGAGATTGAATGTCTTCTTTTATCTTCAGTTCATCTAAGGCTGTGTCTGAATAAAGTTGTAGTTTGTGTTATTAATACTCTTTTGAAAGATGATTGAAAGAAAGTTTCAGGAACATCACACTAACCTTTAAATAAGGTCTGTGTAACGCTTCACAATTCAGTTTTCAGACCATACAATGCAAATGCAAAAATGCAAAATTCATTAATTTTTCTTGTATTTCCAGTTACATTATCAGTGGATATTTGCCTTTTTCTCCCCTTTTTCAATTTTACTTTTGCTAAATTGGGACTTCAGAAACAAACATTTGAATAAATGAAAAATAACCGATTTTCTATTTTTCCATTTTTTGTTTTGTAATTTGCTCCGTTGGCGGTACCATTAGCACGCACTCAAAAAAATTACTCTTTAAAATAACTTAATTCAATTATGGACAGTGGTTCCACACAAGCAAATTAAGTTGTATTAACATTAATGGATTTGTTTGACTCTATGTAAGCTCCTTGTGTTGTTACAACACAACTGAATTAAAAAATAGTAATGAACAATCAAATCCATGAAATTGATTCTCTGTAACTTAAACCGGTTAAGTTTAGCGAAAATGCTTTGTTTATTTAAAACTGGACTGAACAAAATAAAGTGTGATGGATTTAAATGATTTCTCAATTGAACTTCTAGACTACAGCTATGAACTAATAAGAGCACTTATTAACAAATTAAATGTTAAGTTTTACAATGCTCCTTCAGCCACAGGAAATTAACTTATTTGAATCAGTCCGCACCCTAACCAAATGCTCAACTCTTCTCCACAATGGTAACCCACTGTAATTTAAATGGTTCTAATAATCACAATGTAATCGAATATTAAACACAATTACACACTATCAAGTCTTCCTCTTTTCTCATTTTCTCAAAAACACATAAAATAACACTTAATTTCAACATTTATTCTCTCTTAATTTAGCTATATGCAAAGCATGCTGGGAACTAAGCACCGCCCAGTTTCAGATAATGCAACACAAATCATTCATGTAATCCAACGCAAACAGATTAAGTAAACTTAGTTTTTTTTTAAATTCCAAAATTAAACCCTTTACAGTAGTTTAACGATTTATAATTAAGTATAGTGGGAAATTATACAGGTTAAGTTAATTAAACGCAATATAATAGTGTTTTGGAGGTAAAATAAATATATCTGTGTTACTTTAACAAAAAATAATTGGGTAAAAACAACAGTGCCACAAAACCATTTTTTTGAGTGCGGGAACCACTCAGGGGACTCATTCAGAGAATGTAGCAGTTGCTGCTTCGCACGTCACATGTCCGAAAATGTTAGTTGGGCAGTTTGACTTGGCTTTTTATGTTTTTGGCATAAATTGCAGATATCAGCATTAAAACAGTCTTTGTATTGTTATGCTGTGTGTGGGAGACTATTGTTGTGTAGCAGGACTGAGCTTCAAAATATCATACACTTCAACAAACAGTTGTCACATATGTTCAGTGTGTTTAGTTTTCATGGACTTGTTTTCATTTGTCATGTGTCTTTGTTCAGTTTCCCACCACTTGTTTGTCTCCTTGGTTACCGTCATCATATGTGTCAGCTGTGTGTGATCAATTATCCTCGTTTGTGTTCCTTCTTAAGTTGTTCCTCACCTGCAACTCCTGGTTAATTATTGTTTCTGCATAGCACACTGTCTCACGTGTTGGCTATTTGTTCTTAATATTATATGAAATCTTATGTCATCTCATCTTTGTCTTCAACTTCTGTGGAACCTGGCGTTACAACAGTAAGTTCGGCCGTCTGAATTTATTAAATTATTGCATTCAGAATTTAACAACCAAGTGGACTTCAAAGCATCACATAGTCATGTACTGTAGGTAAATAATGTAAATGGCATAAATACAATAAACTGTGCTCAATAAAAAGTGTACCCTTTTGATAAACTGCATTGGTGAAATTCTACAAATACATTTTCGTGTTGATTTGAACACAAGCATAAAACAGTAGAAACATTTAAACCATAAGCATCATAAGCTCATAACAGATCAGATTATAACAAATTGAATAAGTACTATGGATGTATGTGGCAATTGTAATAAGCTAAATGTAGATTTAAAAAAAATTTACATACAAGAAAATGTTGATTTATGTAACAAAATTAAGCCCTTGAATTGAATCTGAATTTGAATTGAATTTGTCATACTGAAGTTTTTTTTTTTAAATGACTGTTTTTATCCTGTTGTGTTACTGTGTCCTCTATCTACAACCACTGCAACAATAACAATAGTCATGCATAAAAATGATCAAAAATGTCCTAATCTTTCTTAGTAAATCTTTCATAGGTGGCTGTAGCTCCAGCTGTAGCTGCTCCTGCAATGAACACGGCCGGTGCTACAGCGATCCCTGCTGCTCTCCGGACGACGACTCCTGCTACAGCTGCTTTTCCTGCGGGTCCAACTTTTGCTCCAATATTAGGTAGTTTACGTAAATAATTGTTGAGTATGTTTTGAAACATCTCACTGGTGTAGTACCTCCATCCATTTCCCTCTGCCATCCTTATCATGGTGAAAAAATGGTTTCAATAGCAGAGAAAGTCAAACACACAGAACTGTTTCTTCCGTTAAGCATCCTGGCACATCTCACTGGTGTAATAGCTCCATCCATTTCTCTCCACCACCTTTTCAATCTTCTCTGCAACATGACATCATGACTTTGCGTAAACATACACGCGACTGCCAAGTGGTGTGTTATCTGTACGCATTTTGAGCTATCCGCGTGTATGTCTACGCCCTAGTATGGGTAGGTTTAGGATTAGTTGTGGGTGAGGGGTTAAGATTAGAAGTGCGGTTAGGATTAGGGAATCAGGTACTGACTTCAATGAGAGGGGTAATAATTTGGCTGGGAGTCAAAATTCGGCACAACATCTTGTTGCGCTATATAAATGTAATGAATTATTATTATTATTATTATCTTTCAAATGTTCTGAGCGAAATGAACCATATCCCCGGATGTGATTCCGCGTGCATACGCCGAAACGAACCATACCCCCGCATGTGATTCCGCGTGCATGTCTACGCCGAAACTAACCATCATCCCCGCATGTGATTGAAAAACACGCCAAAAAGCGATTATGCGTCTTGATAGCACGCCGAATGGAATACGAATTGCCGTGTCATACATACGCCATTTCATGAGATCAGTCTGTACTCCAGCAGTTCAGTGACCTGAGAGCGGCTCTCCATGTCTTCAATGTTGAATGAGTGAAATCTGCCACTGCACTTAGAAGAAAAGAGCTTTGAGATCATTACTTTCAGTGATATACAGATCTAATGGTTTCCCCCTCGGTTGTAAGTAAACAGAATGATGGTGTGATGTAAAGCATCTTCTCCAATGTTGCAGGCAGGATCCTGGTTATTCTTCAGATTTAACTTAACCTTTTGCTGTTACTGTGCCATCTTTTGGTGGGAAGTGTGGAAAGAAGAATAAAAAAAAGGGGAAAAAAAGGAAACGCATACAATCTCTGAGAAATAAGCATTGATGTTTAATAATAGAAACAATTGTTCAATCAGCTTTACATGTTTATTGTTGTTAATAAATTATTTCAAATGGTATTAATTGCTGTCAGAGAACAATAAAAAAAGTTAAGCATTCTTGGTTGGTATTTGAGACATTTAAATAGTATTTTCTTAACATTTCCCTTCAGTTATCTCACACTGTTTTAGCAGCTAGAGAAAAACAAATATTGAGTGATTTCTTCTTGTATTTTTTTTTTATCTTCACTTGATTTCATCTGTGTACTCGTATGAATACATTTTCTTCAACATTGCATAATTTTGTTCACAATGAACAGCTTTAATATACTGATTTTTGTAGTTATATTTAACTATTGAATGCATGAGCGCTGAGCAACTGTTTTAAAGTAATTTAGTTGAAAAGACACCCAGCCTTATAATGAGGGTTTCAAATGCAACACTCATTGCCATATGGTTTATGACCGCAGATGATAAACTGCATTGTGACAGCCCGTGCCTCTGTGTCTACTTGAGAACAACCCAGAACACAACGCAGAAAGACAAGACGGGTTAAATAATAGTAAAGAAGAGCAGAGCCGAGAAGAGATGATCGGTTCACGTGCCGCTTGAACTGAGGCGCTACAGAGATCTGTCACGTCACATTTAGAAGCGCCAAAACTGTTTATTGTTTGAATTGCGTAATAAAATTGACAGAATCTGAGAGCTGATAATTTATTTTATATCAAAGTAACCTGCTCTGTCTTGTCTGTCGTTGTCAGTGTCCTCTTTGCTCCGCAATTTTTTTCTGCGTGAGAAAATCGATGTGTGGCGTGAGAGCATGTGAAAAGGGCCGATTGCATGAGTCTCACGCTCAATGCGTGAGAGTTGGCAGCCCTGCAGTGATGATGAGTCCGGGCAGTGAGTTATGGAAAATGTAGTTTGTGAGGGAGTGATAATTGTCTGATGTGGAGTGCCCTCTGGTGGCACTCCAGCTGGTGACCATTACACTGATACATTAGATCAAAATTAACACAAACTATAGTGCTGTTAATTCACCATTTCCCACACAGATTGATAATGGGAACAGGATATATATGCAGCAGTCTTTATTAATAAAACTCAAACTAACAGAAATACTCAGAATTCTATAACACAGAACAACCAAGCTTAAAGTATGTCAACAGACAACAGGATTAACACTTGAGTTTTTGCTGTGTAGATAAAAAAGTTGTAAAAAGCCTAACCAGAAAGTATGAAGTAGTTTTAAAAGCTTGAAGTTTGAAAGTGTTCAGTTTGAAATAGTTTAAGTTGTAGTTTAGTAGTTTTAAAAGTCAGATGAATGGATCGGGTGTCATAGGGTTGCTAAGGTGTTGCTATGCGGTTGCTAGAGTACTTGGGTGGTTGCTAGGGTGTTGCTAGGATACTCTGAGTGATTGCTAAGGTGTTGCTATGTGGTTGCTAGGGTACTCAGGTGGTTGCTAAAGTGTTGCTGGCGGTTGCTAGGGTGTTGCTATGATGTTGCACGGCTATCACATTCATGTTTCAAATAGACAGACAGACAGATAGATGAATAGTTTATTAATATTATTATAGATTGATAGATCAATATAACAAGCTAAATTAAAACAAGCTACTAAAAAGTCACAACAAAAACAGCAAAAGTAAAAGCAAATCATAAGAATCAAAGAACACTGACCAAATATTTGAGCTGCATAATTTATAAACATACATCTGTTCTCAAACTAAGCTCATGTTCCACTTGTCACAATGATGATAAACCCCCTAAACCCAACATAAACATTTCTAAATTAGAATAGCTAAACATAAACACTATTAAATCTCATTCTTAACATTAATCTTGCACAAAAAACCATTTGATTGATCTAATTTGTTGAATTTCAGTTTACCCTTCTCAAACCAAATATTTACTTTGAGCACTAAGGTTTACAGTGTGGACATTAGGGAAAACTGGACACATTTTAACATTCCCATAACCAAAACAGACAGTTTGAAAAACTTTATTACACTGTAAAACTTTGACATGTAAATTAATTCAAATATACTGGCAACACTGTTTCCAGAAATGTACTGTTAATTGTGCAGGTTTTTTTTTTACTGTAATCTACTTTTAAAACTCAAATTAACTCCTTTAATTTGCAGAAATCGACTAATTTGGCCAACTGGCATTACATTTATAAACTAATATTTATAATGCACTAATAATGTGAGCATATTTTTACTGTGAAATTATTT
This sequence comes from Phoxinus dragarum, assembly GCA_033366665.1. Classification (NCBI taxonomy): domain Eukaryota; kingdom Metazoa; phylum Chordata; class Actinopteri; order Cypriniformes; family Leuciscidae; genus Phoxinus; species Phoxinus dragarum. Next base: position 102,007 of record JARPMJ010002564.1, read on the forward strand.
ATTGAGGCCACTAAAAGGATTTCAAATAATGAGATTTCCACCTGAACAGCAACTACACAATCAACGTCTGTTAAATAAAGCAACATGCAGCATATCATCAATGTTTCTAGATCTTCTCCTGGACTAAAGTAGCCTGGGAAAACCCAGACCACTTCCGGCAAATTTAGATTTGCACTGCAAGTGGGTCTGGCAAAGAGCTCATTGAAACCCATTTCCAATCCGTCGAAATCGCGGCACCAATCAGAAACGTTGGGGCGGGCTTTAAACGATGACGACAGAGCAGAGACGGTGACGCAGATTTTGTACATTACAAAGATGGATGCCGCCGTGGAACATCACAACATCACTCGTTCGAATCAGCTATCGCGTCTGTTTCAAGCGATTTAAAATAGTCATTTTCGTTAACACAAACAGAGAATTGCTGAGAGTCTCGAGATGTTTCTCCGTCGCTCTGCATACGTCATGACATTCATCGCTCTGATTGGTTTTAGATCTATCCGACGTCCGTTTGGTGACGCCCCTGTGGAAATGAATTGTCTATGGAGCTTTGCCAGACCCTATACTCAGTTACAACTGAGAGTGGTCTGGGTTTTCCCAGGCTAGGACTGAAGCACATGCTCTACTCTTCAAACCACAAAACTCAATTTTACTAGCAACAGCATTACATTTATTAATTATAGTATTTCTGTGATTTTACTGAATGAATTCCAGCAATGTTATTTAGAAAAATCAGTTATTTTGAAAAATACACTAATAGCTAAGAAACACTGCACTACCATTCATAAAGTATGCAGCTGAATGTTTTTTTAAATTTTTTATTGCAACCAATGTTGAGATTCATGTGCTGATTTTTGATATATGTGTGTGTCTAAATGATGCTGTAGTTTATTTACACTGTAAAAATGAAAACATAGATTTTATTTATATCTAATTAATAAAAAATGAGGCAACAGATTACAAGCAATAATATTAATTAAATTTGACAAATTAGAATTGAGTAATAATTAATCAAATTAATTCCTTAAATGTTGACCATTTAAAATGAGTAAAAATTACAAAATATATGTTATTGCCAACATTGAAGACACCTGATGTTAACAAGCAGAATCACTGAAGGAGAAAACCATAATTAAAGTCACCATTATGGAGATCAGTGTGTGTTTTAGTTTGGCTCTTCACCCTTAAATTATTAACTTTAAGTTTAGATTGACTGCTGTACATGAGTTATAACAGCCAGATGAACAAATAGTAAAGGTGGTCTGATGGGGTTGGTTGTGTTTTAACATTATCATTATTTCACAATCATTTGACCTGAATCACTCTACTCATATAGAGTCATGAGTTAGGTTAACTTAATTAACTATAACAGTTCTGTCCTTATACACCCTTATATTATTAACTTTTACAATGTAATCCAAATAATCTCTAAAAAGTTTATCTTGTTCAAAAAAGAGACACACAGACATCAATAATCAGCCTGTGAATCTCAACAATGGTGACATTTATAAAGCATGTTGCAGTGCATTCTGGGTTGCACCAATCAAAACTCATTCATTCATACGCTAAATCTTGATGTCTGTTTTAATTAATAATTTTATTTATTTATTTAATAATATTGCTTGTAATCTGTTGTGTCATTTTTATTAATTAGATATAAATAAAAACTATGTTTTCATTTTTACATTGATGATGTGACTGAGAATACATTGCATTTAGCTTTATTTCACTAATGGTAACTCTGTAGTTGTTGATTTAGTAAATAATCTCTTTTATTTTGGTACTTTTGTACTCAAATTAATTAAGTTCAGATGAACTATATATGTTCACATTATTAGCACATTATCAATATTAGTTAATACATTTAATGGCAGTTAGACAATTTAAGGCAGTCGATTTCTGCAAATGAAATAAAATAAAAAATGTATTTAGTTCCTTTTTTTTTTTTACAGTAACACTAGATTACAGTAAATAACTGTACACTTAAAAGTAAATTACTGGCAACAGTGTTGCCGGTATGTTACCATTAATCTGTGGCAATGTTTCATAGTGTAGAAAAAAAACTTTTTAGGTGGGGACATACAAGAAACCTGAAAGCCCTCAGATTGAATTATTATCATTCTGAAGATTTAAACATGAAGGGCTTATTTTAGCCACTTAATAAAATCACTCATTTAATCCTGTTATATGTATTACTGTGTCATCCACAACCACTGTAACAACTATACCAGAAATACATAAAATGGTTAGCAAAAGTGTCCTAATCTTTCTTTGAAAAATACTTTTTATATAACCATATTCCTCCACATGCAACTCCTCCAACTAAAGCTACACTTCCTACTGCAACTAATACTACTGGTGCTGCTGCTATCTCTACTACTCCCAGCAAGACACCTCCTGTTACTACAGCTACCATTCCTGCTGGTCCAAGGCTTGCTGCAATATTAATTACTGTACGTAAATAATTGTTGAGAATCATCTCATTTGTGCAGTAACTCCATCCACTTCTCTCTGCCACGTTCTCAATCTTCTCCAGCAGTTCTGTGACCTGATTGTGATCGCTTCTGTCCTCATTGTTGAATGAGTGAAATCTGCCACCGCAGCTTTCAATCAGTGATTGTAGAATCCCTCTCTTGCTGATATACTGATCTAATGATCTACCCATCAGTTGATCAGCGTGAGTGAACAGAATTATGGTGTGACTTAAAGCTTCTTCTCCAATGTTCTTCTGAATCCATTTGACTGTGTTTTTCTCTTCATCTGTGAATCTCACGTCCAGTCTGATGGCCAGCAGAAACACATGAGGACCAGGAGCAGACATCTTGATACACTTCACTATTTCAGCATTTATCTTCTCTTCTGGTGCATCAATCAGTCCTGGAGTGTCGATTATTTTCATGCTCCTTCCATCCACATGTGCTTTATGTAGCACACAGGTTTCAGTAGCAGAATTTGATACATTTCTACTCTCAAAACTCTCTCGACCCAGGATGGTTTCTACTGCACTGGTCTTCCCTGATCTAGATTTACCTAACAGCACAATCCGGGGATTTTCAGACCCTGTCAATCACAATTCACAGATTAAAAATAGAATTAATTACATTTCCATAAACGACTAAATTGATATCAATACAATTATGAAGTGAAACAGACACATAGACTTTGTATCAGGCATTTTGTTTCAAAGACACTGAGACACACAAACACACACTTACAGAACCGGTCTCTATATTTCTTCCTCTGAGCTTCAAGAAGCACCGTGCAGGTATAGTGCCATCCTTTATTCACTTCCACCATCTTCTCAATCTTCTCCATCATTTCTGTGACCTGAGAGCGGTTCCTCGTGTTGTTATTGTTGAATGAGTGAAATCTGCCATAACAGTTATTAACAAGAGCCTGAAGATCTTTGCTTTCTCTGATATACTCATCTAATGATCTATCCCTTAGATGTTCAGCATGAGTGAACAGAATGATGGTGTGATGAGCAGCAGCTTCTCCAAAGTTTTCCTGAATCCATTTGACTGTTTTCTGTGAATCTTTGTATTTCTTATCCAGTCTGATGACCAGCAGAAACACATAAGGGCCAGGAGCAGTAAAGACAATTTCATTGTTCATCTTCTCTTCTGGTGCATCAATCAGTTCTGGAGTGTCGATTATCTTCATTATCTTTCCGCCCACATGTGCTTCTTTTAGCTCAAAGGATTTAGTAGCAGAATCTGGTGTTTTATAATTTCTGCCCACAATGGTTTTACTTGTACTTGTCTTTCCTGATTTACTTTTACCCAGCAGAACAATCTTAGGTATTGCAGACCCTGTCAATCAGAATTTAAAATAAAATGGAATGATTACAAGCCATGTTAAATGCAGAACCGATCAAGAGACAATGAGACAATAAACAATTTATCAATCTAAGTGCAGAAATCATCTTATGACAGGGTCTGATTCATGAAATATTTGAATGCTGCCAATCCCATTGTACAAATGATCATATGTTGATAAATGTGGCGGCTGAAAACAATTTTCATTTAAATATCACCCCCCCCCCCCCCCCCCAAAAAAAAAAAAAAAACATTTATGGTTTAGAACACAGCAAAATCCCCATTGTTAGATCAGAGTTAAAGTTAATGAGATACTTAAGTGATTAATTAAGAGATGATTGAGCATTAGTGATGAACACCTGCTGTCAACAAGCAGAATCACTGAAGGAAAGAGAAACACAAGAACTACAACTGACTTTTAGTCACAGCTTTAAATTAAATCAGCTGAAGATAAAAAGACATTAAATCTCTGACGATCTCAGCATAGGAGGATTAAACAGTGGTTCTCACTGAGCATTGAGCATTAGTGATGAACACCTGATGTTAACAAGCAGAATCACTGAAGGAAAGAGGAACACGAGGACTAAAACTGACTTCCAGCCAAAGCCTTATATAAAATCAACTGAAGACAAAAGAAGACATTACATCTCTCCAAGATCTCATCAGAGGAGGATTAAAACTCCACAAACAGCATTACCAGCTTCAATTATCACTAACCAGACTGACTTTATTTCTGTCATACGTCTACAGAAGGTCTTAGTGAGAATAAACAGAGGTTTAGATGTTGACGATTTATTGAAAATTTTTGATTACCATTCTGGAGACCAGTGTTTCCTTTAGTTGGGCAGTTTGACTCATGGCGATTTTTGAGAGTTAGTGGTTTTTGTAGCAGTTTTTACCAAGGCATGTAATTTGTTACAAAGAATGCCATGAACAAAGGCAAAAACCAATAACAACATTTGGACAGTGATGAGAGAAGTGCATTACTCTACTTTTTGCAATTGTAAACTATATCACCTGATCATCTTTGTTTCTGGCTTTCTTTGTAACAATTTACATCAGGGGTCGGCAAGTAACTTTGGCCGTGGGCCAATTTTTTTTTTATCCAGTAGATGGCGGGCCAGCTACATGGAATAGGCCTATTCGTTACGGTGAAATCACAAAATATAATGCACACAAACGAGTCCCTACTACTTGATATACAACCACTGATGAGCATAATAGGTTTTGATAAAGAAAAAAAAAAAAGAAAAAAAAAACCTATACGAATGCAGATTAGAACCCAGAACCTTTTACACACTTGACGAAAGTTCTACCACTAGACCAATAAAGCACACGGGAAAATTCCGCGGATACATCTCATTAACCATAAATAAATTTAAAAAACGATTGAACGAATGATACACGGCAGTGATGCGAGGGTCAATGTATAAACAACCCGCACCCGACCGACGTTTTCAACTAACCCGCCCGCAACTCGGACCGCAAACAAAAGAAAGAAAATATTGCACCCGACCCGCTTCCAGGCCCGCATATTGGGCCATAGACGTAGGAACTAGGGGTGCGCATTTTTCTGAATGCTGTGTTTTGTAATAAAGGCTTGATTTATTCATTTATTTCGTTTAATTTTCTTAACAATTAAGATGCTGCATGTGTTTATCCAGTCTAATCGAAGTGTGCGTCTCTCCTCCGAATTTCCCAACAAAAATCCCCCCCGCCCCCTCTCAGCAAATACATAAAACTGACATTACTGAGCTCTATGCGTTTAAAAGTAGCCTATTAAAATGGCACAATGGCATTGCTCAGTTCAACCTGTTGGGAAATCGGGCATTTTGTCCCGTGTCAGCTCTTATTCAAAAGTGAATAACGCGCTCAACATTCAAATAAGGATTTCCCACTTTCATCTGCAGACTGAGCTCGTGCGTCATCCTCACGCCAGTTTTCAGCCAATAAAGCGTAGACTTATGTATTTCATAGAAAATTGTGTCTAGTACTATATAAATTACAAAGGTTTAATTGGCGTCTTTATTTCAAACGACCTGACCGACCGCGACCCGAATATCATTAACAATATTTTTGGATGACTCGTAACCGCGGGTGACCGCAGGCACTCGCTCATTTTGGATCAACCCGCGCATCACTGATACGTTATAGTAAAAAAAAACAAAAAAAAAAAAACACGGACTTCCAAAATAGTCCGGCGGGCCAGAAAATATTGCTGGCGGCCTGTTGCCGACCCCTGATTTACATGTTTTGGTAAAAACTGTTACAAAAACCACAAACTCACACAAAAAAAATAAAGAGTAAAACTGCCCAACTAAAGGAAACACTGGTCTCCAGATGGTAACCAAAAAAATAATAAATCAATGTGATCAATAAATCCTCAACATCTACACCTCTGTTAATTCTCACTAAGACCTTCTGTAGACGTCTGACAGAAATAAAGTCAGTCTGGTTAGTAATAAGTGAAGCTGGTAATGCTGTTTGTGGAGTTATTTAATCCTCCTCTGCTGAGACCTTGCTGTGGCTGAAGTCAGTTTTAGTTCTTGTTGTTTCTCTTTCCTTCAGTGATTCTGCTTGTTGACAGCAGGTGTTCATCACTAATGCTCAATCATCACTTAATTAATCACTTAAGTATCTCATTAACTTTAACTCTGATTCTGAGAGAGGGACCAAATGTTATCTATGTGCAGAGTTAATTTAAGATTTGAAGATTTTGCTGTGTGGAGTCTCTCCAACGAGCTGATGATCTGATTCAGGTGTGTTAAATAAGGAAGACATACAAAATGTTCAGAGCAGTGGGTCGCGAGGACTGGAGTTGAGAACCACTGGATTAAACAACTCCACAAACAGCATTACCAGCTTCACTTATTTCACTTATCACCAGACTGACGTTATTTTTGGTATGTCTATGGACAAAGGTTTTGTCCTGTTATCAGTATTTCATTCAGTTGCGCAGTTTGTAAAGTACAATTTTTTGGTCTTTATAACAATATTTACCAAAACACATAATATGTTACAAAGGAAGCCAAAAATATGAAATATCCAGGTGTTATAGTTTTCATTATTATAAAGTTAAATGGTTCACTAATCTTATCCCTGACATGTCATTTGTTATTAATAAATATCACTTGTTTTAACACAGAGCGGTCATCCAGAAATAACATTTTTATATACATTTTTCAGAGTATGAATCTCAACAATGGTGACATGCTTCATGCTGCAATGCATGCTGGGAACTATGAGCTTTATACTATGGTGCCTCCCAGAATGCATTGCGGCATAAAGCATGTCACCATTGTTGAGATTCATATGGGGATTCTTGATGTCTGTGTGTCTGTCCAAAGATTACTTTCCCAATAATTAAAAAATAAAGATTCCGCTTTCTGACTGATCCGTAGTAAGAAATTAATGTTATTGAAAATAGCCTATTAATACTATGTAACATTTGTCAGTATATTATTATTCCAATTATTTTTCATACTTTATGATGTTGATAACTATAGGCCTATCACCTGACCATCTTTTCTTTACAACCATTGTGTTTTTTTGGTAAACACTGTTACAATGACCATGGAAAAACATAAGAAAAGATTGCCCAACTAAATGAAACACTGTTCACCATAATGGTGATTTTTAAATGGTGACTTTAAAACATCAACGTCTAAACCTCTGTTAATTCTCAATAAAACTTCTGTAGACGTCTGACAGAAATAAAGTCAGTCTGGTTAGTAATAAGTGAAGCTGGTAATGCTGTTTGTGGAGTTGTTTAATCCTCCTCTGCTGAGATCTTCACATATTTAATGTCTTATTTTTTATCTTCAGTTGATTTAATCTAAAGCTGTGACTAAAAGTCAGTTATAGTTATTGTGTTTCTCTTTTCTTCAGTGATTCTGCTGGTTAACATCAGGTGTCTTCAATAATGCTCAATCATCTCTTAATTAATCACTTAATTATCTCATTAACTTTAACACTGCTTCAGTGTTATTTTAACACTCTGTAGAGTGGGACCATATATGCTCCGAGCAGTGTTGATTTAACACTGGGGATTTTGCTGTGAAGCCTTGCCTCTGGAGACATTGAGAAACGTAACGCAGCAAAGCTGCATTTGAGCAGTTCTCTGTGCTTTGTTAATGTTGGAGTCCATGTTCAATAACATTTCTAGCTGGGATAAACTCACATTGTGGCCATAATATGAGCACACAGTGAGAACGTAAAAATGTGAATTTGTGAAAACAGTGACATCATATTATGTTCACGCATGTGAATTGCGTGTTTGCGGGCTGCCATGATTAATACAGCTTTTTTTTGTCATTTTCACAGATCCACGTGAATGAGGATCATTTTGACAATGTTGTCGTCTGTTTTTAGTACACTGTTTTTAGTACATCTTTGTCGTGTAAACATACCCTGAGTGCAGACTCAAATAAACAACAGTACACAGCAAAATCCCAAGTGTTTATATGAGTCCACACTCAGAGAGTGTTAAATGAACACTGAAGCAGTGTTAAAGTTAATGAGATAATTAAGTGATTAATTGAGTTATGATTGAGCATTATTGAAGACACCTGATGTTAATAAGCAGAATCACTGAAAGAGAAAATCATAATAGGTATGTTACCATTATGGTGATGTGTTTGCTTTAGTTGGGCTCTTGACCCTTAAATCATTAATTTTAGATTTCGTTTGGCTGCTGTACGTGATTTACAACAGCCAGATGAACAAAGAGAAAGTGTGATATGATGGTGCCTGATTGTGTTTGAACACTATAATTCTTTCACAATCATTTGACCTGAAAAACTGATCTCATTTGTAGTCCAATTAAAGAGTTAAATTTACTTTAGCGATTATAGCAGCATTGTCCTCGAAATTAACTGTAAATTAAATGAATTTTTATAATTTAATCACATACAAAACTGTTTTTTTTTTTTTTTTTAAAGACAGGCATCAATAATCAGCCTGTGAATCTCAACAATGGTGACAATTATAAAGCATTTTGCAGTGCATTCTGGGTTCCACCAATACAATCTCATTCATGGCTCCCATCATGCATTGCTGCATGAATAAATAATGAGCTTATGTTCAGAGATGATCTGTTTGTCGCCATTGTTGAGAGTCATACGCTAATTATTGATCTCTTTGTGTGCCAACCTGAAATACTTTTCAGAAGTTTTTTTATTTATTAATTTTTTTGTAATTGATTTGATCATTTGGATTACATCAGCTCATTTTTGTGATAATGAGCTGATTCGGGTGAGTTGATTAGGGAGTGAAAGAAAACATGCGGTGTTGATGGTCCTCCAGGAGAGGTTTGAGAAACACTGCTCTGTAAGGGACAGTGCTGCTATAATCCATAAGGTAAACTTAGAAATGATGCTCTCAATGAGTTCAGAGCTTCAGGTCAACTATTGATTGTTAAAACACAACCAACTCCGTCAGATCACCTTTTATCTTTGTTCATCTGCTGTTATATCTGAATTACAGCAGCTAAACAAATTCTAAAATTATGAAAGTAAGGGTCAAGAGCCCAACTAAACTAAACACTGATATCCATAATGGTGACAATGTTACATAAATTTTCTCCTTCAGTGATTCTTCTTGTTAACATCAGGTGTCTTCAATAATGCTCAATCATAACTAAATTAATCACTTAATTATCTCATTAAACTTTGTTATGGAAATTTTACATTTAGATGTGTTTCTTTTGCTTTTAGATGGGTACAAACTTTTATTAACGTTGAAGATTAATTTTTACTCATGAGCATTTAAAGGAATATAATCATATAAGCAAAAGCACATTATTAAAGATATAAAACCAAGCTTTTAGAAATGTTAAAAGTTAGGACAAACTTTCAGGAACGAAATGTTCTCTGAGTCATGTGAAGGCTGACAATATGTGTGTTCGCAGTTTCGATCAGCACACGAGATCTGTAGCAGGAAACTTTTGCTGACATGACAAGTTGTTCTGTCTGCTAGATATAATTTTGGACATGAGATCATGAGCACATGAGACCATGAGCTAAGAAGTCTGGCTTTAAGGTAACAAAGGTTTTTTTTACACAGGATGTGTTAGGGTATATAACATTGGGGGAAAGGGACTGGCCTTCGCCTTCTCATGTCAGATGCTCTCTGCGTGAGAATGCCATGGGCCTTCTCATATCAGACGCTGTCTGTGTGGGAACGTCTTATTTCATGCATGAAATAAAATACTTTGTTTAAACTTTTGAGAATCGACTTTGTCTCCTTCATCCAGGTTTTTGAATATTGATAATTTCCACGACAACTTTAACACTGCTTCAGTGTTCATTTAACACTCTCTGAGTGTGGACTCATATAAACACTGAGCAGTGTTAATTTAACACTGGGGATTTTGCTAGTGAGGTGTTAATTTAACACTGGGGATTCTTAATCCGCCATTTAACATATATTTGTGGCATTTTGTTTTAAAGATACAAAAGACACAAGCACTTACAGAACTTGTCTCTGTATATCTTCCTCTGAGCGTCCTGGTACATCTTATTGGTGTAGTAATCTGTAAGTTCTGTTCATTGCTCTATTCTTCTTCACCATTTCATCAATCTTCTTCAGCAGTTCAGTGACCTGATTGCGGTTCCTCCAGTCTTCATTGCTGAAGGAGTGAAATCTGCCACCGCACTCATTAACAACAACCATGAGATCATTACATTTTTCAATATACTCATCTAATGATTTACCCTTCAGTGCATCAGCGTGAGTGAACAGAATGATGGTGTAACGTGCAGCTTTTTCTCCAAAGTTCTCCTGAATCCATTTCACAGTGTTTTTCTCCTCATCTGTGAATCTCACTCCCAGTCTGATGACCAGCAGAAACACATGAGGACCAGGAACAGACATGTAGACACACTTCTCTATCTCTTTCTTCAGATGCTGTTCTGACATTCTCGTATCAAACAGTCCTGGAGTGTCGATGACTGAGATGATCTGGTCCACCCTCTTCTACTTCTTCTCTCTCACAGGTTTGAGTGACTGACTCGAGTGATTCATCAGTATTAAAATGACTTTGACCTATGATGGTGTTTCCTGTTGAACTCTTTCCTGAGCCAGTTTTACCCAGCAGAACAATCCTGAGATCAGATGAATTTGATCCTGTGAATCAAATTATAATATCTAAATTAATACTTAATTATCTAATTCATATCTGTGATTAAAAGGGCATTTAAAATAATAATAATAACAATAATAATCATATTTAATGTGCTACTTAAGAGTGTCATTCTAGAAATTTGACTATTAAATGTTGGTTTTATTAAAATGTTTGCTCAGTTAAATATATACTTATAGGTCATGTCTTGTGTCCCTCGCTGTGTCCCTCCCATGAACCTCTGAGTCATCATGTACACTGTAAAAAATTGCTGTAAAAAAATTGCCAAATTTTACAGTAACATGCTGTTTTTCAGTAAAACAGTAATATACCGTAAAAAAAATGCATTCTGGGTGATATTTGTCGTTTTCGAGAAACTAGCCTACAGGAATATACTGTGAATTAACAGCGCTCAAAGTCGACACTCAGAGGCTGTGTTCCAAATCACCACCCTATACCCTCATTCACTATTGCCTAGTTCACTAATACAGTCCACTTGACTGAGTTAATAATTCAGTAAATGTTTGAAGTTAATTGAGACACTGAGTAACACCTGCTCTTAACAAGCAGAATCACTGAAGGAAAGAGGAACAAGAGGAACAGAAAAAATATGAAATCAAGATAAAATAAATGAAATCTTAGCAAAAGATCTTAGCAGAGGAGGATTAAACAACTCCACAAAAAGCATTACCAGATTCACTTATTACTAACCTGACTTTATGTACGTCTACAGAAGGACTTATTGAAAGGTGGCAGAGGTTTAGATGTCATTTTATTTTCATTTGATGTTACCATGATGGTGATCAGTGTTTGCTTTAGTTGGGCTCTTGACCGTTGACCTTTGAATATTTGTTTTTCTTTGACTGAAGTAACTTTGTCTTTAAAATACATTTTCTATGGCAAAAAAGCTGAAAAAATACAGGATCAGATGGACTATGGCTGTTTGTTAATGGTCTCAATCGTCAAATAATGGCCCAATTCATTGATCCTATTTGTTGTCTAATGTTGTTATTGATGTTTTATATTTTTAGGGCCCAAGCCCTGAAAGGGGCACAGAGCCCTATTATTCTTTTACGAATTATTTATTATTATTCTTTTTTTTCAACAATTCGAAAAAGTGTTTTTTCAACACTTTTGGGGCCTTTAATTGATTTTGGTGTTATTGTAATTTATAGAATGAGATTTTTTTAGATATTTGCCATTTAGAAAATATGAAGAAATTTAAAAAGTTTATACTAAGAACATTTAGAATTTCCAGATTAAACTGACACACACAGACATCAAGAATCGGAGCCTATGAATCTCAACAATGGTGACAATCATCAAAAGAGTCTATGCCTGCAATGCATGTTGGGCTACCAGCATAGTACAAAAAAAATCAGCCATGACAGATCAGCTGATAATA